>JZKD02S1995879.1:181301-195647 GCA_000966675.3 Picea glauca
AATATATTAATATAAATATATAATATGTATTTTTTTTTTTGTATAGTTTAAAAGTAAAATTAAGTTATACTTGGTTACTATTTCATATTTTTAAAAGTTAAAGTAGAATTAGACACATGTAAGTGTTAGTAATTATTATTATTTTTTTTTGTAAGTTAGTTGTATTATATATAAAGGGTCTTCCTAAACCAAAAGGAGATACAAAGTACAGAGAATATTCGTGTTGTCTCGTAGCTGAGTTCGAAGTTCAAAGACCAGGCTGAAAAGAATTGCCAGGTTGTCTCGTAGCTGAGTGTCAAGGAAAGAGTTCGTTGGCTGATTCTCGCACGGAGGAGGTTCTCCCCCAGTTTTCCCAGTAGAGTTCGGATGTGGTGGAGGAGGAGGCCCGAACACTAGAGGATTAGGAGGAAGGCGAGAGGAAGGAGAGGACAACTTAGGGACGATAGCGAGGCTATCAAAATTCGAGACAGTGAAAGCGGGTGGCGAAGGAGGAATTGGCTCAGGGTGAATAGTAAGAGAGGAGCAAGAGGAAGTCGATGCAGGGGGTGAAACAGAGGGTCGACGAGGTTTCCATGGGGAGCCTCTGCGCAGGCGCTCTTGAGGGTGCGACATAATTCTCATCGAGTGGCCGGAAAAGGGCGCTAGGTGCACCAGGGAATGGACAGAAGCCTGAAGCCGAACCAGGGCGGTGGTGTGCATGCCAATCCTAGTGAGTTTCGACAACGGCTACAAAGGGGAGAGCCAAATGAAACCTGTGCAAAGACAGACGACGAGCATACAGATCGCGGCCATGATATGAAGCTTGAGGGGAGGAAGGAGCAGATTAATTGTCGCCTGCGCCATGGTAATGGCCATTTAATGTTGGTTTGGGGTGGCAGGTGATGGCACGAGCCCGTCACATGGCTCCATGCCTCACTAGCTATGCCTCACCTCCACATCGCGCCAGGTGTACCGCAATAGCACCCCATCTGGGGAAGTGTTAGTAATTATTAATAATGTTATAAATAACAAATTTAAAGACATAGCATGAGAATTGTTGAGATGTACTCAGTGAAACTAACCTACATTTATTATAAATAGTTCTAGATGAAATATATATATATAATAATTTTCAAAATAAAGAGGATAACCATACTATTATTATTATTATTATTACTATGAAATATACAGCCTGAGTGGGCCTAATGGTTAAGAACATGTGTTTTCTCTTAAGAGGGGGGTAGGGCATGTATACCTCCGTAGACTTTACACCAATTTGGTGTGGCTTGCCCGTGACCTTAAAAATAGATTATTATTATATTTTAATTTTCTACAAATTTTATTTAGTTGAAATTTTCAAGATATATCCTTATGGTTAAAGAATATTCATTAATCATTATAATTTAATTTTTTACAAATTTTACTTATTTTATAATTGAAATTTTCATAAGGATATTTTATAATTGAAAATTTCAAAATATATCCTTATGGTTAAAGAATATTTATTGATCTCTGTAATTGTTAAACCATATTTAAATTGCTGTATTGACTTGGTCATTTTATGAAATAATAAATTTTAATCAAAATATATCCTTATGGTTAAAGAATATTTATTGATCTCTATAATTGTTAAACCATATTTAAATTGCTGTATTGACTTGGTCATTTTATGAAATAATAAATTTTAATGAATTTAATTTTTTTTAATTAATTTTAATAGATATTATTGATTAAATTTTGATAATTTTAATAAATTTTGAAAACATTTAAATATCAAATTAATCATTATTTTATAATAATTTAAAGTTTTTATTTATATTATTAATATAACTTGTTATACAACTTTATATAATTTTTCAAAATTATTTTAATATTAATATATATAAAATATTATGAAAATTTCACAAAGAATAAAACAAGTAAGTTAATAACATTTATAGTATATATATCATGGAATCATTAATAAAATAAACTTGGGATCATATTAATAGGGATCATATTTTCAATATAATAAAATAAACTAAAATAAATTTGGTTAAAGAATTAACTATTTAATATTTATTATAAAAATATATAATAAAATAAATTAGAATAAATCGATTGTCCATGTTAAAAAATTAAGTATTTATTTATTTTGAATTTTCTAAGTGTTTATTTATTATATTTATGGTTAACTTGATTATATACTATGTAAATTAATGTCATCATTTTTATGTCAAAATGTGAAGTAGACGATCATTTTTATGTCTAAATGTTAAGTTCAAGTATCAATAAATGTCAAATCTAAGTATCATGAAAGGATATAGATAATTATATTTCACGATAATATATTTTTTAATTGTTTTCATTGTACTTTATAATTTCTTTTGTAATTTTATTAACTAAATTGAAGTATGTTAAAAAAAACGTTTAAAAATAAGCTATTGCTTGAAGATGTTCACATAAGAGATCCATATTGGTTGTTTCATTAGTTTTTTATCACTTACAATATTGTTTTTGGCTGAAACCCTAGACACACTACATTGGTTTTATGTTAAATGTTTTACAAAATGTATGCTCATAAAGTGTTTGACGAAATCCATGTCTAGTGGAAAGATATTGACTCACAAGTGTTTGAAGAAAGCTTTGTTCAAAACATTTGTGATAGAGATCTTGATATAAAGGTCAAATTTCAGATTATGATCAAGCACTTCTCTAGGAAATTTTTATGCATGTGGGTGAATTCTACCATTTATGCAGTGCATTTGAAGTAGAGAATGGAACATTGCCAAGGGATTATTCTTTGCCAACAATGCCTCTTTTATGATGGTAAGAAAATGAAAGATATATTGTTTCTTTTTTATTGTCATATTTGGAAAGATTCAACACTCATATTGGCATTGCATTTGGGTGGAGTGGTGGGAAAAACAAATGTGTCAAATTATGATAACCTCTTTATTTTAAGGATGCAGTTTGAAATAAATAATCTAATTTGGAATATTTGAAACCTCCTATATTCACTATGTATATTGTGGAGCCATCTAAAGTTGTTCCTAAACTAGAGGTCTAAAAGCTAGAGGTTACAAATTTGTTTTCTTTTTACTCATCTTTAATGAAAATTTACAAATTCAATGGTTTATGGCCTTCTACTTCAAATTTGTATGAATGGATTTTTTTTCGACATGGAAAAATCATTATGAGGTTTATCTGTGCTCAAAGGGATTCTTATGTTTGAAAATACAATTGATTATCAAAACATTTTAGAGGATGGTCCTCTGTTTTGGGGTAGAGTGGGACTTTTGATACCCCTTAGTTTCGATATTTTGATCCTTCCACTATGTCTCTGTCAATGGTCATAGTTTGGTTCGGCTCCCAAGTTTGTCACTTTATTTTTATCATTTAAAAGTTCTTCGAGGTATTCAAAATTCTTTGGGAGATTACATGAAAACATATCTAGATAAGATTAAATTAGGTCTCTTCACATATGACATAATCTATGTTAAGATTAATGTCAATTAGGGACTCCTATATAAGGTGATATTACGATGAGGCAATTTTTATTGGGTTTGGACTCTTTAATTGAGAATACATCATTTCAATGCCATTTTTTTCAATAAACATAACATCTCTAGGTTTTGTGTCATCATTCATGGTCCTCTTCAATAAGGAATAAAGGACATAAACCTATACTAAAAATATGACAAGAATGTGACCCACTATATTTGGAGAATGTAGAAGATAATAATGACATAACTCATGACTCTACAATTCTATAGATGGAGAACAATATTGGTCCAAAAATGATGAATGGGGACAAAGAAGACAAAACAAATCCCTTGAATATGGTAGTTACAAATGAATCCCCTTAGAGGGGATGAAGAGAATATATGAACCTAAAAATTATGATTCCAATAAGGATTTGAAAAAACTTTCAAATATTCAACATTTTGTTTCTCCCTCGATTTTTAACCCTTTTTCTTTTTTATTTACCTTTACTCATTGTGGGACCTTCTTCAAGGGTGTGGAAATAGATTGAAAAAAAGAAAGGAAAAAAATGTAGGATCGAGGACTACTTTTCATTAGGACAACACTAAAATGTTCATTAATTTGTAATATTATGAAATATGTACTTGAAGTAGGGATGACATGTTCCCAACTCTTATTAAATACTCTTATAGCATCTACAAAATGTAACCTCCTTTTTTTCTTTATGAATTACAAGTTATAATTTTTTTTAGTCCATGGAAAAAAGAAATGAACGATAATAATTATAAAAATATATAATAAAATAAGACAACACAGATCCATCTTAAACCAATATATTTTGAGAATATAGAGAATTAGTTTTTTTTTTTGAATCTCTCTTGGTGGTTATTACATCCATGATTAAGATGTATCTATTCTTGTATAAATAAATTTGATCATTTTCATGTCTAGTAGAAGCATCACAAAAGGAGACACATACTTACATTCCACAAGAATATGTTCAAGAATCCACATACATGAAGCAAGATGTATGATCAATGACTAAGGAATTGGTCCTTTTCAATAAAGAAGTAATTGTGGTTATTTAATGTGAAATATATTGGAGATTATATTTTTTCCACACATCAAAAAATTATTAGGATTGATCGTCAATAATGCAATAGTACAAATATCAATACATGAAGTTTTGTTTCAAAATAAACACACTACTTGTCAGACTATAAAAACTTAGGAGATAAACTAGTTGGAAATAATCTATTTGATTCATGATTGATCATTATATAAATTTTCATCTATATTGATACTTTCTCGGTTTAAAATTAGAGGAAGTAACATGCAGGGATGATTTTAGTGGCAAGTATTAGATTAGATATTTTGGGTCGAAAACCTTCCAAATCTAGCTTGAGGCATCAAACAAAACTTTTTGGGGCCAAACATTTGTGAGCATGTCTCTAAGACACTCGACACTACTCCACACATTAAGAGTTTTCCAATGAGGTGAATATCACCTCAATCACATTTCATACATGGCAGTGATGCCTCTCACAAGTTGACCTACCATGTTGACCACCACAGTACCATGTGGATGCCACATTATCCCCCATTACTTACACATGTGGGGCTAGTCACATGTGGACTTTCAAGAATATTCTAGAAGGACAAAAATTCTAACATTATAATTGAGGGTTGAGACATGAAAAAACCCTAACCCTAGATGACTATCAAACTATGTTAAATACTAGGCTGATAAGAAGAGAATTGATTCCAATTTTTTAGCATTGCACTTGTTCCATAGTTGAGTAGAGAATATAGGATTCAGGTAGAAGATTTTATAGAAACTATTCAGGTTGTAGTGTGGAAGGACTCCATAGTGAGTGTCCCTTTCTTTATACTTGCATTTCATAACTGAAGAAAAGAGAGAAAAGAATAGGCCTCACCTTCTAGATTGGTTTTCTATCATATCATCTTTCCCAAGTCACACCATGTTTTCATTTGTGTGGATGGTGTTTTCATTTTATTCTCCTTTCATTTTTGGATTTTAGTTATTTCATAAATTTGAGAATTTATAATCTAGTAATAATAAATCTAAGATCTAAGGAAATAACCTGCATAATAAAATATTTTAGAATATTATAATATTTACTGTTAGGAACTGTTCTAGTGGAATATCCATGACAATTTATATATCATATTACTATCATAGTTGTTCTCTTTGGGGTTTTTGTTGGAAATTGCAAGATATAGGAATTGGATTAAGAAGGAATTCATATAACACTACTCATGGAAAATGATTCCAGTCATAACAACCTTTGGGATGAAGTAGAGAATATATTTGTGATGTTGGAAGAACAAGTCACTGACATATCTCGCAACGGTCCTCGTCATGGTATATTTTGTGAAAATTTTTGGATATCTCTAGGAGGATGGTGGATTTAACTCAGAAGTTGGATCATATGATAAATTAGGATATAATGAAGACCCAAAAAAGGAGTTGAAAAAAGATCCCAAGAAAGAGTAACCAACTTCCAATTCTATCATTCCTTCACAATCTTTGTTCAAAATATAAACAAAAGTGGATGTCATGTTGGAGCATCAAGTTTTGATGGTTCATCACACTTCTCCTAGAATCAGTTGGTTGGGTGGTTGAGCTACATCTAGAAATATTCATTCAGTTAGTTGACCTACATCTAGAAATAGTTCGTCACATGATCAAATAGATATCTACATTATTCGTTCGAGCAGTCGTTAAGCTTGTTGGTTGGGAAATAAAAGATAGTTGGTTGGTGGATTGACCAACCAAGAAAACAACTATGAGTTAGACTCATGGATCGTTGGGTCAAGCCACCTTGTCGAACTAGCTAGATAGCATAGATTTAATAAAGTCAACTATAATCCTAGACAGATATACATGGACAAGATATTCCCAATTCCAAGGAGGTTGGTTAGATCTCAAAGATATAAATAGCAGAACCAATGGCTCATTATTATCATGTGATTCTTGTTGTTGTACAAGATGTCCAATATGCATTGTGATGTTATGATCATAATTTGTTGTGCATAAGTACCATAACGACGTCTTTACACACCACCTATTATATTCAAATAATCTTTTTCTTTTTGTTTATCTGTAGTTTTTTTTATCTATTTCATATCAGTTTTTTTTAATCCACAGATCATGTTGAGTTTGATATTTTATGTGATTGACTTTGGGATGGGGATTTTTGTTGGGTTGTTATGTTCCTTGCAGTGAAATTCAAGTCGAGGTGGATTGAATGGAAGTGAATTTCGAAGGTCAAGGTGGATTGACCAGGAAAAGTTGAATTAGAAGTAATCTACATCAAGTTGAAGAGGTCAATTGACAAGAGGTCGACATGAGGTCAAGTGGCAACTTACTAAATATCGAATGTAGGTCGACTGGTAATCCAACTTGGTAGTTGAATGTAACAAAATCCATAGATTCCCATAGTTTGTAGCCAATGATCTGTGTGTATCTTTAACCGTTGGTGGGTGCCTTTATTTAGGGTTTTACCTATTGTAAATCCTATAAACAATGTGTATTGTGTTCATATTAAGTTAGTTTTCATGCTAATATTTAGCAGTCAGTTGTTGGTCATGTAGATGTAAACTGAATTGGACACAAGGTTGTTCTTGTGTAAAGAAAGAAGGTATGATGTTGATTGTGTCTTAGGTGTAGAACAAGGTTAGACATGTAAAATTTTATTCTGAATGAATAAGACAACAAGAGAGAAAGATGCTCAAGGAATGTTAGTTTTCCCATTTGGGTTTCTAGGGTAAAATATTTGTGCACCATGTGTTTTCTTATAATTTATTTTGAGTTTAAATATTTCTTCCTCTCTTCTGTTAGGTTTAGCATGGAAGTGAAAAATTCCTGACATGTGGTATTAGATCTTGGTTTAACAACCTTGGATCTGAGCTAAACCCTAGGACCAATAAGAGTTGTAATTCAAAGATCTTTAAAGTTGTACTTAAATAATGGCAGGTAGCCAGAGAATAGATATCAAAAAATTCAATGGATAGAATATTTATCTCTTGAAGCTTAAAATTGAAGATCTCCTTGTAGATCAAGAACAATGGGAAAAAAATTGTATTATTCAACTTGTATTAAAGAAGAGAAACAAGTATTATTCAACTTTTTGTTGCATATTTGGTGTTGTTGAATGTCTCAGGTAAAGATTCAACCAAGAAACCATGGGGCAAGATGGGAAGCTTGTACTAGTCAAAATCCTTGGTAAATAAGTTGTTCCTTAGAAAGAAACTGTATCTTCTAAGGATAACTGAGGAAATTTTGGTGACTAAACATTTAAATGTGTTTAATACCATAATAATCCATTTAAATTTTATGGATATCAAAATCACAGAGGAGGAGAAATGTATTATCCTATTATGTTATTTTCCAGACTATTAGGATAGATTAGTCATGGGTATAGGGAGTAATTCAACCAAATTAGTGCTAAAAGACGTGGTTGCATCTCTACAGTCAGAAGAAATGAGAAAGAAGAAAATGGAAGGATCGACCAAAGATGCATTAGTGGTGAGAGGTTGATCGGTTGATAGAGATAAAGGAAAATTCTACGGTAGAAAGTCTAAGTCAAAGGGTAGATCTAAATCCCTGATTCAGTAGATGAGAATATGTTGGAAATGTAGTAAAGCTAGGAATTATAAAAGGGATTGGAAGTCAAAGGAAACAAAATTTAGTACATGATCTGATGAGAAGTAGTTGGCTTAGAGAAAGAGTACTCCATATAAAGGAGGCGATGTGTGTCTGTCGTCGACCAATACACAGTCAGATCAAGATTTCCATTTGATCGACTCAAGATAATCATATCATATGACACCACATAGAGAATGGTTTTGTGAATATGAACGATATGAAGGAGGAGATGTGTTCTTGGGGGACAAATTGAAAACCAAAATTGTTGGGCTGGGAGTAATCTGACTAATACTACATGATGTCAGGAGTAGAACCCTTCCAAGTGTGATACATATTCAGGTTTTTTCCAAAAACCTAATATCTGTCAATAAGATTAGTGATGCACGTGTGAGCACTCTATTTTAGAAGGATACATTCACGATGGTCAGAAGTATGATGGTATTAATGAAAGGAGTTCATATTGGAACCCTATACAAATTGTTAAGGAATTTCGACTCAAATTTGACTTGACTTGAATAAACTCAGGCTAATTCAATTCAAACTGACTTGACAAGGATTCATCAAGACAACTTGACCATGCTATGGCACAATAGGATGAGATAGATTGGAGAAAAATGACTTCAAGGTATGCAAACCAAAGGTATGGTCGAAGATTTTGTTGAATGTAATTTAGAAGTTGAGTTTTGTGAACATTGTATATATGGAAAACAAAGCCGAGTGAGGTTCCCATCTAGAGTGACAAGGGAAAATGAGATTCTAGAATTGGTTCATAGTGATGTGTTTTTTCCTATATCAGTTCCTTCACTCGAGGGATCCCTGTATTATGAATCCTTCATATATGTATTTTCTAGGAATACTTGGATATATTTCCTAAGGAAGAAATAAGATTTTTTTGATAAATTCAAAGAGTTTAAGTATCTTGTGGAAAACTATACAGATAAGAAGAGAAAGGTGTTGAGAACTAACAACGTAAGTGAATTATGTGGAAACGAATTTGAGTAGTTCTCCAAGAAGTGTGGAATAGCACACCAAAATACCACACCATTTACACCACGAAAAATGGATTTGTCAAGAGAATGAACAAAATGTTTATGGACAAGGCAAGGAACACACTTAGTGGTGCTGGGATCACACAAGAATTCTAGGAAGAGGAAACCGACACTGCAAAATATCTAGTGAATATGTCTCCTTCATCAACACTAGTTGACATGACTCCACGTCAGGTATGGTCTGTTTAGAATTCTTCTCTCTCACATTTCAATGTATTTTTCTGTGATGCATTTGTTCATGTTCCCAGGGAAAAGAGGAGAAAGCTGGACAATAAAGTAGTCAAGTGTATTTTCATTGGATACAAAGAAGGAATGAAATGATATAAGCTATAGGATTCTTCATAAAGGAAAATAGTGTACAGTTGATATGTAGTATTCAGAGAAGTAAAAAGGAAGTATGAGTCTGAAGTGGTTCAAATAGAGAATAAATTAAAGAAAGTGAGCTTTGAACTGAGGAAAAAAGAAGAAGATGTTTTTGATGAGTTGACTGAAGCAGATGAAGAGTTGGAATAACTGACCCTAGTAGTAAGGAGGTCTAAACGAGTAAGAAAATTAGTCAAAAGGTATAGTTAGCCTGACTTTCATTCCACATTTGTGTTAACTTCCACTAACAAGGAGTCCAAGTCAGTCAGTAAAGTATTCAACTCGAGAGAGGGTAGACTCTAGAAGCAAGCCATGGTCGAAGAGATGGAATCCTTGCATAAGAATGGGACATGGGATTTATTCAAATTACCTAATGGAATAAATATTGTGATTAGCAAGTGGGTATTCGATAAGAATATGAAAACAACAGATCAAGTTGAGAAATTTAAAGCTCGATTGGTAGTGAAAGGATAATCCCAAGTTGAGGGAGTCGACTTTGGTGAGATTTTTTACCCTGCCGCAAAATTAACTTCCATTAGAGTATAAATGTCTCTAGATGCATCATTTCATCTAGAAATAGAATATATGGATGTGAAGACAACATTCTTACATGGGGATCTAGAAGACGAAATCAACATGAAATAACCCGAAGGTTTTGTAGTAAGGGGAAAGAAATATTTGGTGTGCAAGTTCAATAGTTAGCCTTGATCCCTTTTAGTTATCCCTACTCTCCTATGCAAGTGTTTTTGGTAGTCTAATGTATGTAATGGTATGAACTCAAACAAACATTTCCCATGCAATGGGAGTGTTGAGAAGATACATGTCGACACCTGGAAAGGAGCATTGGATAGTTTTCAAGAGAGTATTCAGGTATTTATGTGGCACAAAATACTATGTTATATGATACCAAGGGAATCTTGAAAATGTCAGTGAAATATATGTACATGGATTTATCGTTGTCAACTGAGCTAGAGATCTGGATCAACGAAGGTCGACCAATGGATATGTGTTCAATATGTTCGATGGAGTAGTCAGTTGGAAGAGTAAGCAAGATGAGGTCATATCCTTGTAAAAAATAGAAGATGAATACATGGTAGCCACTCATGGAAGCAAAGAAGAAGTAGGGATACAATGACTATGTTCAATGATTGGTTTTGAGCAGAGAGCTATGAAGATAAATTGAAATAATCAAAGAAAAATATTTCTAGAAAAGAACTCAACTTATCATTCCAAGACTAATCATATTGAAGTACAATACCATTTTGTGAGAGACATGGTGGAAAGAAACAAGGTGCTACTGGAGAACGTAGACACATTGGAAAACATAGCAGACCCTTTAACCAATTTTGTGAGTCTTGTGAAGTTCTCTTGGTGTAGAGAGGCAATGGGAATTGTTACCCTAGGTATCTGATTTTTTTTTAGGAAACTCCTGGTTTCAAGAAAGAAGAAAACAAGTGGGATAATGTTGAGTTGGTATATTCTTTGCAGTGAAAGTCAAGTCAAGATGGATGGACTAGCAGTTAAAGTTGAAATTCGAGGTTGATCGACGGGGAAAATTTCAATTTGAAGTAATTGACAATAATTCAAATAGGTCAACCGAGAAGAGGTCGACAATTGGTCAAGTGGAAACTGACTAAAGAATAAATGGAGGTCGACTGGTAGTCAACTAGTAATCCAACCTAATATTCCATTGTAACAAAATCCTGCGATTTGTGATATTTCTAGACAATGCTTTGCATAGATCTATAACCATTTTTGGGTTCCTTTATTTAAGGTTTTACCTATTGTAAATCCTATAAATAAGGTGTGTTGTTGTTGGCCCTCGACAAAGTTTTGAGCGATCCTTGGTCAATTTTGACCATTTTGGACTTCGATAGCCTGTCGAAGGCGGAGTGCAAGACGAAGCAAATATCATGGGATCTCGACCTCTTTTTGGGTCCTTCCTGGGATTTGGGAATATTTAACGGGTATGGGAATGTCGGACCATGGGTTTACCCATGCTTAGACCTATTTTGTAATATATAAATAGATGTCTAGGCAGTGTAAGGAAAAAGGAGAAGAGGCATCTATGTGATGTTGTGCTAAGTGCAAGTGTAGCTTGTAAATGCTTTGTGCATACTATGAGAGACTTGCAGAGCTAAGTGCAAGTGGTTGTGACAGACTATGAAGGGATTTGTGTTGTAATGCAAGGAAGGAGGATCTAGCGAGGTGTGCAGATCTCTTGTCCTATGCGGAGTAAGGTTTTCATGGCTCCGTGCATGTATCTAATTAGAGAAGCTAATAGAGAAGAATATTTTGTGGACATAGCCCCAGGGTGGGGGTGAACCACATATATGTTGTGTTTCTCTTCTTTGTGCGATGTGTTGGTGTACTTATGTGTTATCTGCTAAGTGATTGACATAGATAGATAAATAGATATGTTTATACTTTGTGCTTATGATGAATCTAGATGCTATATATGACCTCTGTGAACTTTCTTAGTGCACAAATCGTCTAGATCTGATCTAATTCCTTATTCTAAGTGCTTGGATATATTAGATCTGGGTGAATGTTTTGATGCTCTGTTTTATCTGCGGAGTAGATATTGGTTAAATATTGATGAAGGTTTACTGTTGAGTGCTCTGTTAAATACTAGAATCACAGATCTATGTCATAACTAAGGTTGCAGACGTCTGAGTCCTACAACCACCCCTTCCTCTACCTTGGGTGAGACTTCATATGCTTCGCAAGTGTTTCTGAAATGACTGGTAATTAGGGTTTTGTTGGTGTGTTGTTGTAGCGTTGAACCCTGGGTCTACCCCTGTACCAATAGTTGTATTCATATTAAGTCGATATTCATGCTAATGATTAGCAATAGGTTGTTGGTCATGTAGATGTAATCAAACTTGGCTACAGGGTTGTTCTTGTGTAAATCAAGAAGGTATGATGTCAATTGCATCATAGGTGTACACCAAGATTAGGCATGTAACCTTGTATTATGAATGAATAAGACAACAAGAGAGCAATACACTCAAGGAATGTTTGTTTTCATGTTTGGGTTTCCAGGGTAAAATATTTATGCACTATTTTTTTTCCTTGTCATTTATTTTGAGCTTAAATATTTCTTCCTCTCTTATGTTAGGTTTATCCTAGAAGTCCAAATTTCTTGACAATTTGCATACTATAACTTATAGAAACATATCTGATCTTTTTAGATATCGAAGAAAATTAGGATTAGGATGTGGGGGTGATCATGACCTATATCTCACGGGATATTTGTTTTCACATTAGTGGAATCATCTTCACTCATCAAGTCTGGAAGAAGCTGAAGTTGTCATTTAATAGAGTTGATGAAAGAAACATCATGCAATTGTAGAAAGATTTGATCTCTCTCAATCCTCATTCTTTTGATATAATAGAGGACTATTTGACATGAGTAAAGGAACTGCAATTTAAAATGGGAGAATGTGGAAAGAATTACTAGAAGAAAGACAAAAAAACTCATTGAGTTGGTCCCGATAAATTCGAGAACACCATTCAATGTGTTTATTTTGAATTTATGCACCAATGAGAAGGCATGAAAGGAAGATACTAAGGATTACATGTTTGAAGATTTATGTGGCGTTTTGACCATTGATCAACATAGATTTTTTGACAAAGGAAAGCATGGTGGTAAAGATAAACCCACTTGTTGAAGGGGAAGTTTAAGTAGAATCACAAGGAAAGAAGAGAGGTTGATACCCCTATAGAGAGACACGATTGCCTCGAGTAGAAACCTAAAGGGAAAACATATGCACTCTATCAAAGTCAAAAGAAGAATACATGTCAATGATGTGGAAATACTAGACATGTAGAGAAGGTTTGCTACAATAAGTTAGATGACTTAGAGGAAAAGGTTAAACAGCTTGAAGGAGACATGTTTCCTATTCTTCGAACCACTAAAAATTTCACCTTCCAAGTTAAATCATATCAAACCTTGTTATCTCATTCTATGCATAACAAATGGGTAGTTGACTTTGGGTGCACTAATCACATTGATAAGTATGCTTCCTTGTTCACCTTCTTGAAAAAATATGAGGATAGGAAGATTTACATGGATTATGACTTTGCTATGGATATTGTTGGTCAGGGTAATGTTTCCTATCGACATGAGAGAATTGTCGATGTTTATAATGTATCGTAACTCAGTGCCAATCTATTTTCAACTTTGTAATTAACACATATACTTAAGATTGTGTATTTTTTACTAGATTGGTTCTTTGTTCGAGATTTGAAGAAATTTTAGTCAATTCTGACCAGTAGGTTTCTCGATCCAAACAGTTGTCAGTACAAATTATGTGACATGACTGGACCTAAATATGACCGAATTCTCTTGTTTCTCACACCGACGAAAGAATTTGAACCTTGTATGAATGCCTCGACCATCTAAATTTTCAAAGTTTGTAGTCAATGGAAACTTATAATATGGTTTCTATGTTACCTAAGTTTTTCCCCTTGGTGGAGTTTGTAAAGGATGTGTTCTTGTCAAGAATCATTAGGCACCCTTTGACTCCGACAAAGCATGGAAAGAAAAAAAACTATGGGATTTCATTCACATTGATATATCTGTAAGTTTTAAACCTGCAAAGTAAAGAAATGCATATAGATTCTTAAGCAATATAGAAATTAATCAATGGCTCATACATAGAGTACACAAAGATTTTATACCGGAAACCCTCAACCGCGAAAACCTTTCTTATTTTCATTATATCGAATTTCACCATTCACCATACAATATATACAATGTTTTTAGGTATTCTGTAGATACCAAAACCCTAATCCATTAATCTGGGATTAATT
>JZKD02S1995879.1:199186-242259 GCA_000966675.3 Picea glauca
TACAAATAAAGCATTTGTGTTGTGACCATCCATGCTTTTTCGCCTCATCTCTTCAGATAAAAAGGATGCAACTACATCCTCATACTTCAATGTAGATTGAGTGGTACTACCTATTACTACAACCAGATTATCCCAGGAGTCTGGCAAAGAACATAACAAAGTAATACATTTATCTTCTTCTGTAATCGTAATATTAACAAATCCAAGTTGACTTACCAGAGTATTAAATGCATTTATATGTTCTATCACAGAATCTCCATCTTCCACCCTAAGATGATACAACTTCTTTCGAAGAAACAACTTGTTTACCAGGTACTTTGATTGATAAAAATTCCCTAACTTATCCCATAGTTCCTTGGATGTACATTCTCTCGAGACATTCAACAACACCGAATCTTCTAGGTAGAGTCGAATAGTACTCCTTGCTGTTATGTCCAACTTGTCCCAATCTTCCTTCGACATACCAGTAACTGGTGTACTAGAAGTTTGTGTATTGGTAGGTTGTGTACCAGTAGCCTGTGTTCTTGTAGATGGTGTACCAGTAGGCTGTGTACCAGGATCCACAACGATCCATTGTTCTTTGTCTACAAGAAGGTCCTCCATATTGAGCTTCCATAGCTCAAAGTTTTTACTGTTGAACTTCTCTATCTTGATTCTAGATGAGTTCGCCATTCCTCTTTCTTTACTTGAATCTCCACTGCAAAATCTCCCACTAAACCCAAGTTTATCACAGACCCAAGATAAACTTGATCTATCAATACCGAGCCAAACCCTCAACAACAAAGGCGTCCCTCTAAAGCCAAAAACGAGCTCTGATACCACATGTAAGTTTTAAACCTGCGAAGTAAAGCAATGCATATAGATTCTGAAGCAATACAAAAATTAATCAATGGCTCATACATAGAGTACACAGAGATTTTATACTGGAAACCCTCAACCGGGAAAACCTTTCTGATTTTCATTATATCGAATTTCACCATTCTCCATACAATATATAAAATGTTTTTAGGTATTCTGTAGATACCAAAACCGTAATCCCTTAATCCAGAATTAATTTATAAATCCTCTAAAAATAGCAAAAACCGCCCAAAAAAAAATTCGGGGCGCTACCCCGAATGTTGTGCATAACCAGGGGGGGGCATACCTGCCCCCCCTTGGGACCCCCCTAGGAAATCACCTGGCACACATGGCAGATCTCTAGGTGAAGGTATCTTCAGACGCAGTTGTCGTATCTGACGCACCCACACACACACACATGCAAAGAATATAACACATACCCAACAATATGTTGCATCAACTTACCTTCATTAGTAGGTGCAAGGTATATCTTAACTTTCATTGATGATCTCTCTTGTTTCACTTGGGTTTTATTTATGAAGAATAAGAATATTATATTTGAGAAGTTCAAATAATCTATAGCCTTTTCTAAAAAGCAGTGTGGCTAATCCATTATGTGCCTAAGATCAAACAATGGTGGTGAGTATGTAAATCGACCCTTTGAAGAATACTTGGTTCGATATAGTATTGAGTAGAAATGGTAAGTTCCTCATACACATAAGAAAAAAGACATTGCATAATGAAATAATCACACATTAGTTGAAATGGATAGATGTATCTTGTAGGAAAAAGGCTCACCTCTTTTCTTCTGGACTTAAGTTGTCTATTGTGAATTCTATCTACTTAATCGCATATCGAATCAAGATATTACTTTGGTGACTCTAGTGGAACAATAAGTGTGGAAAGAAGAACTTAGTTGACCACCTCCATGTGTTTGGTTTTGTTTCCTAGGATCATATATCTAATGATTAAAAAATGATGTTGGATGCAAAGAGTCATATTTTCGTCATGATGGGATACTCTGAAGATTCCAAATCCTATCAACTATTTGATCATGTCAAATGATAAATCATTATAAAATTAAATGTATGGTTTGATGAGAAGTCTTATGGAATCAAGTTGTTGGATGCCTCATGTGGTTTGTTACAATATGACCATTTTGATTTTGCTTATGACTCTCTTTCTCCTCTTCCTCCATTCAGTTCTTTGACTAGACATTCAAATTATATTCCTATTTCAACTGGACCATTGACCTTGGATTCGACTCGTTAGACAATATTTTTTTTGAATTATCCTCCAGTTCCTTAGACTGAAATTGGTTCTACTTCTTCTGAACCTTTTGTAGTAAAAAATAGTTCACCTCTTTCTTGTCTACACCAATGGGATATAAAGACCTTTGAATTTGTTGGAATTGATGTCTATGATGTTTCTTCATGACGACAAAATCGAAGTTAGAAGAAACATGAAAACATTTCTTATGTGACTCATGTACTTGAAACTTATGATACTGCCACCTACTCAAATTTCCAAGGATGACATAAATGGAAGCATGCTATGCAGACATAATTGGATTATTTGTTAAAGAATCACACTTTGGAATTAGTTCCCTGATCACAAGGAAAACAAATTGTTAAGTGTCGATGGGTCTACATGACCAAATTTACATCTAAAGGTGTTTTTGGGTGTCACAAAGCTCACATGGTTAAGAAAGGATTTTCTCAACCAGAAGGCATTGACTACATTGACAAATGTTCCCTTGTTGCAAAGATGAACTATGTTCGATTGATTATTTCTCTTGCTACTTGATTTGGATGGCAGATCTAATAGATGTATGTGGAGATTTATTTTCTTCATGGAGACATATATGAAGAATTTTTCATTGAATAGCCTCCCAATTTTGTGACAGATTCTAACCTTGTTTTTTGACTCAATAATTCTCTCTATGGTTTGAAGCAAGATAACAAATTTTGGTATGCTAATATCAATAATTGTTTTCCTTGAAATGGCTTCAAATGTTTTGAATCTGGTTGCAACTTACATGTACTTGATGCTCATGGAAATACTTTGATTATTGTTGTATATGTTGATGACCTAGTTATAATTGGAAATAACATTGATGTTATTCTTAGATTCAAGAATAAACTTAATAAATCCTTTGAAATGATAGATCTTGACATTCTACATTATGTTTTGGGTCTTCAAGTATTGCCATTGTCTGATGGTATTTTCATTTCTCAATATAAATATTTAATGAGTATTTTTACATGTTTTAAGGTGGTCCATATGTATCTGGAGTAAAGATGAACACAACTTTTCAAACTCCCCATGTTGGTTCTACACTCTATCAACAACTGGTTGACAGTATCATTTATCTTACTGACAATCGACTTGAAATTTCCTTTGGTTTTAGTGTGGTTTCTAGTTTATCCAATATCCTAGAGAAAGCCACCTGAAAGTAGTCAAATTATTTTTTTCTATATCAAGGGTACCACACATTCTGGTATCAAGTATTGTCTAATTTAAAGTTTTATGGCCAGCTTCACCGACTCTGACTAGGTTGGTGATAGTGATGATCAAATGTCCACTTTTGGTTATTTTTTTCACTTCATCCCTAGACCGTTGGTATGGTTGTACAAGAAAGAGAGGGTAGTCTCGTTTTCAACTATAGAATCCAAATATCATGGTATTGTTCATGCAGGTATAGAGGTAGTCTGGATCTTCCAAATTTTGGGTGAACATGGATTTCATGTGTAGGCCTTGACCTCTCTCTAGTGTGAAAATCAAAGTTACATTCAATTTGATGAAAACCCTATTTCCCATAGTGTGATGAATCATGTTTAGCTCCATGATCACTATTTAATATAGTTGGTTCATGAGAACATTATGTTTCTTTTCTATTGCAAAACATATGATCATGTAACTGATATATTCACTAAGGCATTATCTGAAGCTAGCTTTATGAAGCTCCATATGATGGTTGGAATTTAGGAAGATGAAATTATGGGGGGGTGTCCCAACGATGTAATTTCACCTCCTACATCTCCAGAGTTTTGTGTTAATTTGGGGGTGCTGGAACATCAAGTTTTTATAGTTCATCACACTTCTCCTAGAATCAGTCAGTCAGGTGATCAGACCACATCTAGAAATAGTTAGATAGGTGATTGAAGAGATATCTACATTAGTAAATCAAGTATTCAATAAGAATTTTGATCGAATATTCAACCAATAGTCGAAGACATATGATCAATGGATCGACCAACCGAGAAAATGACTATGAGTTGAACACATGGATGGTTAGTGCGAGAATCCTGGTTTAGTCAACTAAACAATGCATATTTGATAGAGTCAACTCTAATCCTCAGCGGTTAGGTTTGGAAAAGGTATTTGTGATTCCAGGGAAGTTGGTTAGATCTTGAAGCTTTAAATAGAAAATTAGATGGGTCATTATTAACATGTGATTCCTGTTTTTGTACAACATGTTCAATATGCATTGTTGATTTATGATCACAATCTATTGTCCTTAAGTACTATAACAGTTTCTTTAGACACCATCTCTTATCTTCGAATAAATGTTTCCTCTTCAGTTATCTGTATTTTTGTTTATTTGTTTTGTATCAGGTAATGTCCAATCCCCAACACATCAAACCCTATCAAGGTGATATTGTTGTTTTTAATTTGAATCATTGGTTGCAATAGTTTTAAGTGTATTTCAATGTCCATAATTTAGATAAGGAGTATAATATTTCAATTTTCCAATTGAAACTACAGGGCCATGCACTAACTTGGTGGGAAATATACACAGAGACAC
Organism: Picea glauca; assembly: GCA_000966675.3. NCBI lineage: Eukaryota > Viridiplantae > Streptophyta > Pinopsida > Pinales > Pinaceae > Picea > Picea glauca. Next base: position 203,832 of record JZKD02S1995879.1, read on the forward strand.
TGAAGTTAGCGGGTGATCCACTAGTAACGAATAGGGAGGTGTTTAAAACCAACATCAAGTCACACTTGTACCCTATTGGGTATGTATAGGACTAGTGGATCCATTTCAGTCACTTCAGGTAGAGGCAAAGGAAAAGTGTGCAAGAGGAAAACACCAAGTTCCCAAAAATGGTGATTATCCTAGGTATATCTCCCAAGAAACTAGAAATACTCATGAAGTATATGGGGGATCTACACAACCATCTATGGAAACAAGTGATGCTCTTCAAACCTATGGAAATTTATGAGGCTTGTGTGCAATCACATTATATAGACAACATAGGCCATAACAAAGGACAATCAAGGGACTCTAAACATAGATACCACCAAGATGCTTCCAAGGAGGGGAGGAATAAGTGGAAAGGGAAGGATACAAGAAAGATAGATATTGCACATTAGTGTAAGGATCCAAACAACTAATGAAACCATTGTAATATTGATGATCATAATGAAGATAAGTATTGGAATCTACATGAAGAGATGAATTCAAATAACCATAAGAAGGATAGAAAGAAGAATAACCTACTAGGAATGGATTTAGGAAAATTGGTAGAGATAATGTTGCATGTGGATGAGAATATTGTATACACTTTAATGAAAAAGGAGCTAAATGTGAGTATCCTTCATGACAAGGAAGATAAGAATATGGGAAACATATTCCATATTAAGATCTAGGTTAGCAAGATTAGATTGGAAGTGCATGATCATCCTAGCCCATATCCATTGGGATGGGTAAACAATGATGCATATCTCAAGGTCACTATATAGTGCAAGATAAAATATATTATAAGTATATATTTTGTTTATGAGGTGGAAGTAGGTGTAGTGTCCACTGATGTGTGTGGTGCAGTGTTTGGGAACTACTATTGTATATAAGGGATGTGATATTCATGAGGATATAAATACAATACCACCTAATTAAGGAAGGGAAGTATTTCATAATACATGCACACAAAAGTAAATTAAATATCTCTCCGGTAATTGATAAAAAATATAAATGTTGATTAGTTCTAGTAGAAAATTTGTATTTCTTTTCCTCAGAGAGAATCATCTAGGAGAAGAATTTCTAAGAGTAAAGGCATCCCTAGAGGGATATAATAAAGGATAGAAATGTTAGCTAGAGGAGTTGTTGTCAAAATAAATAGGAGTGTTACAGGAGCCTAAATGGTTACCACCTAAGAGGGAAGTAAATCATGAGATACAATTGTTTCATAACTCCCCACTACAAAATATTGAGCTATACAGACAGTTTACTTTGGAAGAAGAGGAAGTGAAGAAGTTATTTTAGAAACTGCTAGAGTAAGGAGTAATTTGACCAAGCACCTCACCTTGTCGGTCACCTATCATCATAGTTCCCAAAAGGATAGAATTTGTAAAATTTCTATCGACCATATATAGTTGAACAATACTGCCCTCAAGAATTAGAATCCTCTTCCTAGGATAGATGATTTTTTAGATCAATTGTACCATGCCAAGTACTTCAATAGGTTGGGTACCGAGTTAGGATACCACTAGGTAAACATTAAAGAATAGGACACCTAGCATATCACCTTCAAGACAAGGAAATATTTTTATGAATGGATGGTAATGTCTTTTGGTTTATGTAATTCACCAACTACCTTTATGTGATTGAAGAATGATATATTGCATCCCTATTCATATTCATTTGTAATAGTGTATTTGTATGACATATTTATTTATAAATCTACCTAGGAAAAACACATCTCACGTCTCATGCAGGTATTAGAGGCCTTAAAAAAGAATCATCTACTGACTAACCTTAAGAAATGTGAGTTTTCTCAGTAGTGATTGGTGTATTTTGGGTAGTAAATGATTGGTGGGGAGGAACTCAAGATAGATCTTGTGAAGATGGAGGCCATCCTCAAGTGGTTATTTCCTACTATTTTCATTAATGTTATGACATGTTTTTGGCAGAGTAGTACCTACAAAAGTTTTTAGAACCCATTTTAATCGTAGTTGCACCACTCCATGCCAAAATAACTAGTGGTAAGATTTTCTAGTGGGGAAAGAATAAGTGGAAAGATTTTGATGAGATGAAATGGAAGATGATTCATAACTATTTATTTCATTGCTTCAATTGCAAAATACATTCAAAGTGGAGATGGATGCAAGTGGTTATGCTATGGGAGCGGTCTTGATACAAGGAGGTAAGCCATTACACTATCATTATGAAATGTTTCATGGAGGAATCCTGAACTACCATAGATATGCTAAGGAACTCTATGCCTTGGTTCGAGATATTACTAAGTGTAAGCACCATATAATGGGACAAAAAACCATTATCCATACCCATCACCATCCAGTATATTATTTGTAGGCCCAGAGTAAGCTTCAAAAAACCATACACTACAAGTGGATGGGGATTTTGTAGTAGTTTCATTTAGTCATAAAATATAATAAGGGAAAAAATAATAAGTTAATATACATTTTTTCAAGGACAGTCACATCCAATTTTATATCTTTCAAAACTCCTATGCACAGGGAACCTTTTACCCATGATGAATACAAATATGCATACATGGTAGATGAGGACTGTTAATGCTGAGTAAATTGTTGGGCTGAAAAAGCAATCTACAAAGGTAACCTACAAACCAACTTTAAGACTGGAAACTAGCATTTCCAATCCAGAGAGGGATCTCTTTGAGACTTGATCTCTGATAGACAAGTTTATTTTCTTGGTGGCTAGACTTTAAACTTCAAGGTAGATTTTTAACAGGACTGCCGACAAAAGATAGTGTTTCTATGGATATGGAGTCAACCCTTGAAAACAAAGAAACAATTCGTGGTAGGTAGAAATCCTCAGAGGAACAAAGGATAAACAACATGATGATATTCAATAATTAATTTGATTATGTAGGGAGAAAGAAGAAAATAAACATACAACTAAATCAGAGCACCGTAGTGGATGAATTTTGATCTTAGCTGGGAAGATAAAAAGAATTAAATAGGTTCAGTCTAGAGCACCACTTAGATGAATTCTGGACTTTAAAATTTACCAATTTAAACAGAAGAGAAGTGAAAATGAATATGAATACATAGGAAATACATACAAGCAGAGGTACAAACTTCAGAGAATCACCATTAGAATCTTTTTCTTAAGGAACTCGAGACTTTTGCATTTGTATTTCTTTAGATATCGAAATTACACAGAGGATCAAAATATCTATACTTTTTTTTGCGTGCCCCTTTTTTACATAAAATTAGTCCCTATATATAGAAAGTAAATGTACACTAAGATGTTAGGAATCAAACTACTATCTCCTAGAGTTGTGGATCAAACTACAATCATAAATTATTTTGGCAAATTACAACCATATTGTTGTGATGAAACATTATGTGTATTGTTGGACAACACTTTCACCACTGCACAGTAGATTCTATCTTCTACTGCACAACGGCTAGTTGTGAAATCTGTGCAGTGATTTTGCGTGGAAGATATTCATGTAGAGGTTGTGTGCATGAATCCATTTGAGTACAGAGAATGGGATCATCCAATTTGTATGTAGATTCTTTGTTGAAAGTCACCTGTAGTTATAAGGCCCTATTTGTCCTTCTCAATGACAAGATTTGTCTTTTCAAATTCTTCATCCATCTCAACAAATCCCCATATCTTTTCAAATTTAATTGAGCGCCGGAGAAAGATGTGCATGCATGATCAATAGATGGTTTGCATTCCTTGGAATGTTCCATGATTCTTTCCTCTAACATCCTCTTTTCCTCCCTAAGATAAATGATTACATCTTGGGCCTTTGTGATCTGCTTTTAAGACAATTTATATTATTTTCCCTTGTTGTTGGTGAGGTAGGAGATAACTAACATGCTTGACTCTGTGATGGTGTTTCAATAATTTTTTATGCCGATTGCCTTCTTAGTTCTCTGTTTTCTTGATAAAATTGGGATATGATGTGTTGATCTTGCTTTAGTTTTTGTTTCACTTCCTGAGTATTTTCACTTTCCTCACCTAAATCCTCCTGCTTCTCATCAATTCTATGGTTTTCACATTTAACAAGATTTAGATGAATTGTGGGTATGGGAAATCTCCTAGAAAATCACCTAGTGTGCGGTTTACTGGGAGCTTGGATATCCTCAGTTTGATCAGTACATCTTGACTTGATTCTCTTCTAAGATATTGACTGATTGAATGATGAGTCTTCCATTTCTTTCCCTTTTCTTCTTTCAGTAACATCTCCCCGTATCTTCCATGAACTATGAAGTGCTTATTTATCATCAGATAAAGGAATGTCTCCTTTATGGTCTCTAGGAATTTTAGCCAAAAAAAAAATAAATTTCCAATCATTGTTCAAATTTATCAACTCTTCAACCACCAACATATTAATTAATGAAAAATGGAATAAGTTGTTCTCTGGCTAATCAAATTTGTCCTGGGCGCTGTCTACCATCTTTCCCAGGCTTTAGCACAAGATAAAATGTAATTTTAAGATATTTTTCCATGTGAAATGCATCAGTAACCTGATGTGGTATGGATGCACCTTGTCAAATCTTCCTTCACAGGTGAAGTGTTTCCTGATTAGCTTCAAAAGTTTCTCAAAAGGCTCCTGGAGATACTCTCTTGGAATGTCAGCTCTAATTTTCCGATTTTGATATTCAGGATTGATGAAATCCATATAACATGAAATATCTAAAGGAATACCTTTAAACCATTTTTATCCCTGTAGAGGGATCTCTGTCGCAACTGACATAATTTCCTCTGTCACTTGGAAAGTGATTCCCGCAATTGTTGCACTGACACTAGTAAAATTGAGGGTGAACTTCTCAGCTAGTTATGCACTATATCCTTGAATCCTTTCACATAAACAAATACATTTGGGTTGTTAAAAATATGTTTGATCGTTGAGTATGCATTTATTAACTTTAAATCCTAAGGTTTGAACCTCACGACCTTACCACTTCTTACATTCTTTGTTTTTCTTTGGGAAGTTTCCATGGTACTGGTATATATTAATTTCAAGAGCACAAAAATAAATTGTAATACCTTCTCTATGCAATGAATAAGAATGATAAACTTTGTAGAAACTGCAAGAAAAGGTAGCAATAGGAGTCTTGCACGACAAACAAATTAGTAACAAAAAATTTGACACAATGAGAAATTCAGCGCAGAAGTAAAGTGCGATGGAAAAATTTGGTGCAGTGGAAAAATTGACGCGGCAAGAAAGTGTGATGGAAAAATTTGGCGTAGTGGAAAACTCGTCGTGGCAGGAAAGTGTGACAAAAAAAATTGGCAGAGTGGGAAAACTTGGCGCGCAACAAAAATATCAGCGCACCAGTAGGTAGTTCAGAAGAAGGAAGGATGACTTTGAGAAGAAACAACTCATTCCAAAAATCTAGTTTACAACGAGCTCCAAGAAGAATTTTAAGAAATGGATGAAATAAATGGAGGAGACAAAGAAAAATCAAAATAACATACTTACATAATGACTGACAACAAATAGTTTTTACATAGCGAAGGGATCTAGAGATTGCTGAAAAACTATGGACAATGCACAAATTATGAAAGTGATGGAGAAGCATGAAGGGTGACTAATATTTATACTTGAATGGACAAGGAGTGAAATCATGGAAGAGGATGGTAAATCCATGGCGACGAGAAGTTCAAAATTAGTTTGAATATTTGTGTAACAAACTCATGCAACGAGTACACTTTTGAAGTGGGCAAACAACAAATGATAGTAGTGCCATGATTGTTCACTTTTCTAACTTCATGATTAGGTAATGATGCTCATAATATATTTTGACGTGACCTTTATCCTAACCACTTGACTCAACTTTGGTACCTAAATTCCCCTGTTTTGACATGACTCAAAATGTAAGAAGATAAACCCATACAATTCAAACATGACTAATCCTTACACCCTTTTTCTCGACTTTTATCCAAATTCCTTGATTTTTCAAACCATCTCTTAGTTTTTTCATTGACCTCATAAACTTTGACACACCAATTGCAACTTATCCAGGAAAACTTTGGCTTTTCTTTCAAAAAACTAAGTCATGGCTCTAAAAAAATTGGACAAACCTGTGACTCTAACTATAAAAAAAATTGGTTCTAACACCCACCACTTTGTTTTTTGGTAATTTATCTTGGTGCACTAGATTGAATGGAACTAGAGTGAACATATATGGACACACCGGAAGCAATGCACATTGTGTATTTAACATAGTGCACACTGCTTCGGGGTGAGATGAATTGTTCAGGAGCACTGCGTGAAAACAAATTTGAAGAAAATGTGAAATTTCAATCTTAATTATAATTTTTGTTGGATGAAAATTAAAATAGGAAGGTATTAAATATTTTTCCTAGTCACTTATGTCCCAAAAAGGCATGGTTTCACTTTTAAGAGGAAATGAAAATGGGTGGTAATTTCAAAAATTTGAAAATGTGTGGGATCCACCAATGGAGCTATCCTAGTCGGTGTAGAGCACTGAAAACATGGTGTCTTAGGAAGAAAGGTGAGCATCGGTTCTTTCTTGAGAGTTTGGAAGCATGAGATGCATTGTAACAATGAAAATTGGTTTGGTATTTTTTTTTATTTTTCCTATCGCAATGCACCTTTCGATATAAATATGCACTAGGGGTACTATTCAATATACCAGTGTGATGTATTTGATGCATGTAATTTTATTATAAAGTATGGTGGTGCTTCTGAAACATGGATGTGTTAGTGTTGTATTTTTCATGAACGTCCCCATGTGTACTGTTCAATTGCATTGGTGGGATTTATTTGGTGCATGTAATTTTATTATAAGGCATGGTGATGCTACTGTAGCATTGATGCACTGGTTATGTATTGTTCATAATATGACTAGTGTGTATATACCTCAATGCTGCAGCGAGTAAAAAACTCTGCAAAAACTTGTAGTTGCTTATCTCCATTGTGAATAGTGACAATGTGTTTGAACATTTAAGTAATGGTACAATTTCTTTGAGGTGTGAAAAATAGCATTTGTACCATAAAGGTGCACTGGAAAAAGAAATCCTCCACAAAAACCTTCATTCACCCTCCTCCTCTAACAACCTCTGCTATAAATAGCAAAGAGAATAAATTTTCAGGGAGGTTCTGTAAAAACCTCCACAAGAATTTGTTCTTCTTGTAGTGAGCTGATTCACTGTCAAGAATTAGAGCTCACTACAAGCTCTGATTCTTGACAGTGAATCAGAGCTTGTAGTGAGCTCTGATTCACTACAAGCTATATGCATGGAAATGCAGGCTTATCAGATAGCCTAAAATTGTCTAATCAGATTAAAATTGTTTTGTCTAATTAGATTAAAATTGTCTTCAATGTGAAACTGCTATTTCAACATTTTAAAACTAATTTCAAGATTTAGGTGCCAAAAATTAGAATTTAAGTAACACAAACTTGTATTTCAACAATTCTTTGTACCAAATTGCTATTATTGAATGATCCATATCAAACACCTAGAAATGAAACCCTAATTTGATTCATCTTTCACATCCAGAAAACTGAAGTGACTGATTGAACGTTCAACAACTAAATGTATGTGGTGGTATTTCAGGGCAGGTAGTATGGATACTATTGTTTAGTTGACAACATATATTTGAAAACATATGCAGGTAAAGTATGGGTGAGGAAATACATTATTGTCATTTTTTATTTGATTTAGATTGTAGTTTAACTGTTTTATGTTTTTGTTGTTTTATATTTTTGGTTTTTTTATGATATTTTGTGTTTGATTTTATTGGCTCTGTAAATTTGAGTAGTTAATTTTATTTAATGTGAATGTCCTAAGAACTTTTAAACAAGCTAAATTTATTTTTGGATTTAAAAATTAAAATTTAAACAATACAAAATTGTGATTACTTACAGATTTATGTTATGTCATCAAATTCATGTTAAAAAAAACAAGGCTTAAAACAATTAGACAAATCCTTGATTTAGTATTCACAAATCCAACTAAGTTAATCGTCTGGTCTATCAGAAAAGATAAAATAATATTACAACCATTCTTAACTCATAATATTACGACCATTCTTAATTCATTTGTAGGTTTGGATTATCTAAGGTGAAGCGATAAGGTCAACCATTAAATTTACAGCTAGGTGGTCTGATAACATAAATCTATAATTGAATTACTATCAGAGTATTATTACAATGTGTTTGGGTTCTAGTTATCTGAAGAAAGGAAGGAGTAAAATTCCTTAAAAACAAGAATTGCAAGAATCATGGATAATATAAAAAGGATAACAAACATACAGAGTCCAATCAGGGTTGGTGGGTGGCCATGTACTGGTCATTGAAAATTGGAGGATAATGGTCAACTGGATTGCTCATCAATTCCTATGATTGAGATAAATCAAGGCAACACCAACTTCTGCAATATGAGGAGGAGGAGGAGGTAGTGCGCTTGATTTTAAGTATGAAAGTGTCTTAGTCCAAGTTAGCGATTGGGCCCAACATGACCATATGTACAACTTTTCAAATCTAGATCAAACCTATTTTATCTTATGAAATGGGACGCATTAAATCCTTTACTAAGAAAATCTTCTGATAGGAACAATACATTAGTTGCAACAAGGGATTTTCCTTATTTTACGAGACATTACTTTTTTATATCCCTAATATCTATAAACCTTCTACCTAGTATCTCCCAACACTTACAATATATTGAATTCATTTTTCACAATTTTAAACTCCCTTTTATCAATGAACTCGATAGAATTAACATTAAACACAAAAATATTGATTCACACATATAATAGTGAGACCAATTGTGAGACTCTCTCCATATTCATTCATGAAACGAGTATTACATATATAGCATATGAAACAATCCAACTGAGTGAAAACCACTTGAGATCTATAGAGATAGAGAATCTTGTAAACACATACAACCAAATGTTAATTTTGACATGATTCTTCAACATTCCTCCTTAATTCTCTACAAAACCTAACTGATTCCTAAATATCTCAAACTTTGCCTTTCCAAGAGGCTCAATGACCATATTTTCATTTGTATTAGAATAAATTATATCAATCTCCTTTGAGTGTGTCTTTTTCTTTATAAAATGATGTTGGATGCCGATGTGCTTCCATGTGAAATGATACACATGATTGTTGGCTAGTTTGATGGAGCTTTGATTATTACATTTGATAATTGTTGACATTTTCTATTCTTCTCTCATATCTTTAATAATTTTCCTCAACCAAAATACCTCACTAGTAGCACAGTTACATAAGGCATCCCCTATCCAATGCTGAATGTATATCCCGTGGTTGATTTTTTGTCATCAAGATTTCCATCCCAATCAAAATAACTTGTCAACTTAACGTCAAACTCATTAGTATATTTAAAACAAAATTAGTAGTCCTTTTCATCTATCCAAGTACTCTTTTTGTTTCTAACCAATGTCTTTCACGAGGCTTGGTCATGAATGGATTCACCATGCTCATTGAATATGCTATATCTGGTCTGGTTGTAGTGGGGTAGTTTATACTTTCCACTAACTAAGTGTACTATCTAGCTCTTTTGTCCCATCATCACTGTATATTTTTTCATTTTGTTCTAAAGGAATAGACATTGCTTTATATTTTATGTGTGTGATTAGTGTTTGACCAACTTCCCTCCACATTTCAAGACCTAAGCAATAATGCAACTCACCAAGGTATTTCATCTCAAAAACCGATGACAATTGTCGTTTAATTTCTGGGATGCATTGTATGTTATAATGAGATCATCAACATACAAGGATATCAAAGCAACATGCCCCTTATGACTTGATATATAGGTTTGGGTCACTCAGAACTTTTCATAAAACCTATGAAATAAAGAGTCAATCTTCACATACAAAGATCTTTGTGCATGTTTTAGTCCATATAAAGATTTCTTTAATTGACATACAAGATTCTCTTGACATTTCTTTACAAATCCTTCTCATTGAATAGGATATAATTCTTTCTTTGGTTCCCCATCTAAAAAATTAGACTTAACATCTAGCTGATGAAGTTTCCAACTATGTTTTGTAGCTAATGAAATCATTAATCAAATTGTGATTAACTTAGCTACGGTGCAAAGGTATCTTCATAATCGATTCCCTCTTTCTTTGAATATCCTTTTGTAACCAAACCTACTATGTATTTATCTATACTTCCATCAACATTAAATTTAGGTGTGAATAGCCATTTGGATCCTATAGTAACTTTATTTTTGGGCAATTTTGTTAATTCTCAAGTATCATTTTTCATTATTGACTCATACTCTTCCTTCATTGCATCTCTCCATTCTTTATGCTCAATAGATTGTTTAAAATTCAAAGGTTTTATGACATTCATTACTTCAATCATCCAAGCATAGTCTTTATGACTTTCTGTAGATGAGTTTGGCATGATGACCTCCTTGGTGCTTCATTTCTTTCACCAATTCTTATGCTTTGTGGTGAAGCTTCTCCTCCTCTTGGTGTACTTCGCCTTCTTGTAGTGTGCATATGGTTGAGTTCTTTGTCCTGTTTCTTTTTTATGTTCATCATATGCTTATTCTTTGACATTTTGATCATGATCACAAGGAATGTTCCATGCATCATGTGCATGATAATGAAATAACACATCTCTACTTTCAAAAAAATATTTTGTGCAACGATCAAACATCTTATATGCTTTGTGATGAAAATAATAACCAATGAAAATGCACTTGATTTCTTTTGCATCTAGTTTTCTCCTATCATCTTTATGAACATGATAAAAAACATTGCTTCCAAATCTTCTTAAATGGCTTACTACTCGTTTATGGTCTAGACTTTTAGTTGGACTTCTATTTTTCAAATAAAAAATAGTACAAATAAATTCATCCCAAAATCCATTAGTAATATTTTTTCCTTTTAACATGCTCTCTGCACATTCCACTAAGATTATGTTCTTTCTCTTAGCTACTCCATTCTATTGTGGAGTATGTGGCACTTTATATTGTTGTGCAATTCCATGGGATTTGGAGTAATTGATGAATGCACCAGATGTATACTCCCCCCCTTGATCTGATTGAAGGATTTTGATGTATTTTCCTATTTGTTTCTCAACCATTTTTTAAACTCTTTAAAGAATTCAAATACATCACTTTTCTCTCAGAAAATAAACCCATGTATATTTTGTGGAATCATCAATAAATATCAAGAAATAGTATGCTCAACCAAGAGATATTGTCTACATAGGACCACACCCATTTGTATGCACAAGTTCAAGAATATCTATCTTTCTTTTATCTCTATGAGTAGAGAAGTATTCTCTATGCATCTTCCCTAATGCACACCCTTCACATGTAGAATATTCATTCTTAAGCAATGAAATTCCTTGCATAATTCCCTTTTTTTTAAGCAGTAACAAATCATGATCTAGTTAAGGTGGTCATTCCTTTGGTGCCATAAAACTTTTGTTGTCATGGTTGTGGATTCTAGTGCTTGATGAATTTTTTTCTTCACGTCAATCTTGTATAAACCTTGACTCTGAATCCTATTGCAATAATATTATAATGATCCCACATATATTTTACAACACAATGTGACTTTAAAAATTCTACCTTTAAATCTTGATTTGTTATGGTCAAGACTAAGACTAAGTTTTTCTTTATGCAAGGAACATACATCACATTTTGAATCTGTTTAGCACAACCATTTTTTAATGTCACATATACAACACCATGTCCTTTAATTTTATGTGAGTGATCATCCCCAAGATATATATTAGCATTGGTATTTGTTTCATGATAATTATAAAACCACTCCTTATTCCAAGATATATGTATGGAGGCACCAAAATAAACAAACCAAGCATGTGAGTCATCTATTTCAGTGTACAAGGCATCATTTGAAATAAATAATGAAAATCAACAAACCAAGCAATTGAGTCATCTATTTCAACGGACAAGGAAACATATGAAATAAATAATCAGATATTTTTGAAATCATCATTCATTGTTTCTCATGCATCAACAAAATCACCAGTATGCCTTATGTTTCTATGTTTCGATTCATCATAGTTCCTTTTAATGAAATTTCTAGAGTAGTTTCCCAACTTGCCATAGTAAGAACATGCATCGTTCCTTTTAACATTTGCATCAAACTTTGGAGGTGTCATACCTTGATTTTGTCTTTTCATATGGTGTCTTTCTATATGTTGTCATACTTCCCTTATTTATTTCCCATTTCTTTCTCATGGAAAGCACTTTCCCTTTCGCCATCAATGCTAGATCAGAACTTTGAGACCTTTGATTAAGTTTCTTTCACCTTTCTTCCTCATGCATAAGTATACTTTCCATTATTCAAAAGTAGGAGCCTTCTCCCTTGTCACAATACCTGTGATAAATATATGGTACTCTTCTACCATACAATTTAAGGTTATAGTGACTAAAACAATGGTAGATATTGTTTCACCTATAGTAAAAAGTTTATCTTTAATATATTTGATTCTTGAAATGAAATCACTGATACTTTCATTCTCTTCCATCATGATAGAAAGAAGCTTACTCTTCAAAGACACGACTCGATTTGTGTTCTTTGATTCGTACAAATATTTCATAATTGTCCATGTCTCTTTGGACGTTGTGCAGTCTGTGATCTGAGGTATGATATTTTCTTTTACAGACATTCTTAGCATCACTTTTTCCTTAGTTGAACTCATTTCTCCCAATATTGAATTGATGCATTTCTAGATACCATGACAACATCATGGTATCTTGTTACCACATGACAATATTGAATTGATGCAGCTTGTTAGCAAAAATCACACCATTCTTCTTTGTAGAGGCCTATCAACTCAACACAAAACTAGAAAGGGAAACAAAAAAATCACTCAGAGTGACAAAAAGAAAAGGTACAGTTCAACGGATTATAGTTCTTTCTTCTTTGCAGGCCAACAATCTACAACAATCTTTCTTCCTCTACAATGTATAATTATGACAACCTCTTTCTTTCTTTTTCTCCTTTGTAGATGCATCATGCTATAACACAACAATAGTTCATTTGTTGTTCTTCACACAAGAAGGATCGTTCATTGTTCTCTCTTACATGCAGGAAATGATTCTTCCTTTACAACATATACTTCCAGAAGGCTCTTTTTTTGTTGTTCTCCTTTGTAGTGGCATCATGCTATAACACAACAATATTTCATTTGTTGTTCTTCACAGAGGAATCCTCCTTCAATTTTCTCTCTTAAATGCACGAAACGATTCTCTTAAACACAACTCAAGAGACTCCAATGTATTCAAGAGTGGACAATCCAACAAACTCATTCTAATTTCCCAAAACACTAGTGCTCAGACAATACACAACAGTTTCATGGTTGGAATAGACATGAGTAAAAAAAAATGAAGTGATTTCTCCTTTCAGTTGTGCACTTGTGCAACGATTTCTCCTTTTGTAGTGATCTCCTTACCGTCGCTCTGATACCAAATTAAAATTAAACAAAAAAATATTGATTCACACACATAATCATGAGACCAATTGTCTTAGTCACTTGAGATTCATTCATCAAACAAGAATTACATATATAGCATATTAAACAACCCAACTAACTCCTAAATTTGTGGATCTGAAACCACTTGAGATCTAAAGAGATAGAGAATCATGTAAACATATGAAACCAAATGCTAATTTTGACATTATTCTCCAATAGATAAGATAAACAATGAACATGAAAGCATAGATTTCATAAGAATATCTTGCAGTGGATATTTATAAAAAATTTGAATATCATGAGCCTTCTCCTTCAATAGATGTGTAAAAATGGACATCTCACTTTATATACATACTTTGTAATTTTAACACACTAGAACTTCTCTCCTATCAAAATTGTTCTTCAAAAAATACTTAATACGTATTTAAAAAAACATTAATATATTTGAATATTGTTATAATTTGTTATTATAATTGAAAATTAATGCAGTCGCGCCCTCACTGGCATGTCTTCTTCCTCAGGACTTTCTTTACTTTCGGTCTGAAGAACTCAGAGGTTCTTCTATTTCCCTATCGATAAATCTGCACCCCACAGATTCTCTTCGACGCGACCTCCCTTTATTCACTTATCGGGAAATCAAAACTCGTGACTTCGCGAGTTCAAAGGTTGAACACTAGGTTCTCAAATCCCCGAGACCTGATATGTCAGTCAACGCTGACTTCATTTTTCCTCTATCAGGACTTTGGCTCTATCGCGGCTTCGCTATTCACGATACCAAGCACTCGGCTCTCCGACTCCTGAGTCCTGATGCACCGAAACTCCGATACGATCCTATCGCGCTTTTCACTACTCGCAAACTCGCATCTTTGTGACTTGGAGTGCCCAGTACTTAGGATCTCACCCTGTAAACTTCCGAGTTCACGAGATCACCCGATCTCCACCACCTGTCTTTCACTCACTCCCGTGGTTCCACATGCTACCCTTTGGTTGTCGGGATATCGCGTCTCACGATATCGCAATTCTTGATGCAATCCCTTGCAGCTCCAACTCACGAACCCCTGATACATGATCTTACATGTATATCCAATGCTCCTCAAAACTTCGTGAAACCCTCTCGGAGGGTCTCGACTATCCGTTCTCCCTTATGAACTCCACGAAATGAAGAACTGTCACTCCTTGAGATGTTCTGCTCGCTCGCCAACCTGCGACGCTTATCTCGAATTTTCCACGGTAGCTCTCCTGCACTCACTCTTTAGTGGATTCAAAGGCCTACTCCTCTTGAGCTCCCTTGCAATTCTCAAATACATAGAAGGAACTTTGCACGCGCTCTTTATGGCAAATCTTCAACTTTGTCTAAGTGTTGAAGTCTTTTGACCCTGTGCACTCCTACAGCAGCAGTCTTTCAATACTTTGCTCAGAATTGCAACTCTGAGACTTCACTTGGCCTACGCACTCCTTGCACGACACTATGCCTAACTGCACCTTCGAGGGAATGAGAACAAAATCTATCTCTAGTTCAACCCTTCTTTCAACGCACTCCTTGCAGACAATTCGACTGCATTCCTTGCAAGAATTCTCTGGCTCAAATTAGAGAAACAATTGAAACTCATTCACTCACCCTCTTAGACTTCAATTCAACAATGAAATCACATACACAACATATAAAATAAAATGTATGACAGGAAGAAAACATCCATGAGCATAACATCAGTACACAAAGAAATAACACATAACCATGAAATTGAATCAAAGCTTTCTTCTATTAATTCAATATATGTACATGGGTGTTCTTTACATGGATCTTTGCTTGCTCTTTCTCTACTGCTTCAATAATGTTACAATGATACAATGAGGGTGTCTATATCCATTTTCCCTCTTGGGATCTAAAACTATCAAATCTAGAATTAATATCCTATCTATCTGCATTAACTAAATTAAATGTCAACTATCTACCTAAGGACGAGAGCTACCCACTCAAGGTCCATTACAATATAAAAAGTGTGCCTTCATAAATGGCTTCATTAAGGACTTGCGCAACAATCCCAAAGTGTTTTCAAAATTTGTGCTGGCTTGTCTAGATGTCTTTCTGCTCCACGTTGGCTCGCTTGATGTGTTGGCGATGCTCCTGCATCATACTCCTCGGCTTGAAAACTTTCATGGGCTCCTATCCATGAGCTCTTGCATGGTCTGTCCATGCTTCTGAATTACTGCTTCGCTCTCCCAGCTGGCATATTCCACTGGGTGATTCTTCCACTTGACCAGATACTCAAAGTATTATTTTCTTCTGGTCTTCTTACCCACTCTCTTGTCCAGTATGCATTCCATCTGTGGCTTTTCTACAATCGGCATCTGTTTCACCCACTGGATCACTGGCTCCTCAGTTCCAGTCTCTGCTTCTCCAGTCCTGTATGGGTTTAAATCTGCGATGTTGAATATCATAGATATTCCGATGCCATCCGACAATTCGATATCATATGCATTTTCTCCGAATTTTCTCAAGACCCTGCATGGTCCATTTTTCTTCATTTTCAACTTATTGTACATGTTCCCCTTGGGAACCTTTCCTTCCTCAAATGTTCTAGAAATAGATCACCAACTTCAAACTGAAGTTGTCTCCGATGTTGATCTTCTCTGCGCTTGTATTCCTCATTCGAATCTATCAGTCGCTGCTTCACCTTGCTGTGAAGTTCCTTCATTGCCTCAGCGAATTCTTCTGCACTAGCACTGCTAGTCGCAGTCTATCCTGAATCCCTTAGTTTAGAAACCCCTCTCAGATGCATCCCATACACAACCTGAAATGGACCTCTGTCTGTACTCCGATTCACTGAGTCGTTGTATGCAAACTCTGCTTGTGGCAATATGTTATCCCAGCTACAATGGTGCTTTGTCACCAAGCTCCTCAGCAAGTCTCCCAGACTTTTGTTGACCACTTATGTTTGCCCATCCGTCTGTGGATGATAAGAATAACTAAACTCCAAGTTAGTTCCTAGCTTCTTCCATAGTGTCCTCCAGAAATTCCCTATGAACTTTGTATCTCTATCCAAAATTATGTTTTTCGGCAATCCATGCAGTCGAATGACCTCCTTGAAAAACAGATTTGTGATGTGAGTCGCATCGATGGTCTTCTGGCATGGAATGAATTGTGCCATCTTAGAAAACCTATCCACCACTACAAATACGGAATCAACACCTCTTTGTGTCCTCGGAAAACCCAATACAAAATCCATGTTGATCGCCTCCCATGGTCTCACTGGTATGGGAAATGGATGATAAAAACCTGCATTATGTTTCCTCCCCTTCGAATGCTGGCAAATTCAACATCTGTCAACGAACCTCTTGACATATGCTCGCATCCCTGGCCAAAAATACGACTCATTCAGCTTCGCGAATGTTTTTTCATGGCCAAAATGTCCTGCTAATCCACCACTGTGCTTCTCTTTTAACAAGTTATCCCTCATGGAGCAATTTGGAATACATATTTGATTGCCTCTGAATAAAAATCCCTCCTGGATCATATAATCTATCCAAGGGCTTCTGTCTCTGAGAACTGGATTCTCAGCTGCTTCATACGCTTCTCCAAAATCTGCATCTCCTGCGTACATGTCCCTGAGATTTTCAAAACCCAATGTTTTGACTCGGAATTCCTGCAGCAACAAACACTTCCTGCTCAAAGCATCAGCCACTTTGTTAGCAGTACCCGAAATATGCTTAATCACAAATGTGAAATTCTGCATATACTCTACCCATTTAGCATGTTTCTGATTCAACTTCTCTTGTTGAGTCACAAACTGCAATGCATGATTATCACTATACAATACAAATTCTTTCAGGATCAAGTAATGCCTCCACTTCTTTAATGCCTGTATGATAGCATAAAACTCCTTATTATACGTGGAGTATTTCAGTTTTGCTTCATCAAGCTTCTCGCTGAAATATGCAACTGGTCTGTCCTCCTGACTCAAGACCGCTCCTATGGCAAACCCACTTGCATCACATTTCACCTGAAATGTCTTCTGGAAATCCGGCAACACCAACACTGGTTGTTCCGTAATCTTCCACTTCAACAGATTGAATCTTTTCCCAGCCTCTGCTGTCCAATGAAAAGACTTATGTCTCTCCTTCACTGTGTCCATCATTGCTGCGCTAATTCCACTGAAATTCCTGATGAATTTCCGGTAGAAACTAGCCAAACCATGAAAACTCCTCACCTCAAAAATATTTCTCGGTGATGGCCAATTCTTGATCACTTCTACCTTATCTGGATCCATCCTCAACTCATTATCTGAAATAAAAAAACCCAAGTAAATGAGCTCTGTCTTCATAAATGAGGACTTCTTCATATTAATCAACAACTTCTCCTGCTGTAGCCTCTTCATGACAATGGCCAAATGCTTCAAATGTTCATCCTTCATCTTGCTGAAAATCAGTATATCATCCAGATATACGATGACAAACTTCCCGATGAATTCCCTCAAGACTTCATTCATCAACCTCATAAAAGTACTTGGTGCATTTGTCAAGCCAAGCGACATGACTAGCCATTCATACAGTCCTTCGTTGGTCTTGAAGGTTGTCTTCCACTCATCACCTTCTCTCATGCGAATCTGGTGGTATCCGCTTTTCAAATCAATCTTTGAAAAATAATTTGCTCCACTCAGGCAATCCATCAGATCATCCATTCTCAGCAATGGAAACATGTATCTAATGGTTATTTTGTTGATCGCCCTTGAGTCGGTACACATTCTCCAACTCCCATCCTTCTTCGGACTAAGAACTGTCGGAACAACACATGGGCTCAAGCTCTTCCTAACCAATCCTTTGTCCAACAACTCCTGGACCTGCCTCTTGACCTCTTCATTTTCTTGCGGCGTTAACCTATAAGCGGCTTTGTTCAGAAAACTAGCTCCTGGTATGAGGTCTATGTGATGACTCACACTCCTCATCGGTGGCAACGAATGAGGTAATTCATCCACCATGATATCAACGAACTCTTCCAATAGTTCCTGAATCTCATCTGGTAAATCATCCACTCTTGTTCTAGTTAGAACAATCCTTGGCTTTCTTACCACAAAGAATTTTGGATCTTCTTTCTTCTCCATCTCTGTAAGAAGCTCCTTCCCACTCATGAGAAGTATTGTGTTTCTCACTTCCGGTTTCACTTCTTTATCCTTTATCGAAAGCAACCTGTGTGTCCTCCCATCCTTCTCTAAAGTATATGTGTTCATTCTCTCATCATGAACCACATTTCTGTCATATTGCCATGGTCTACCCAACAATAAATGACATACATCCATGTGAATAACATCACATAGTACTTTATCATTATATCCACCTGTCTTGAGTTCAACTAAACATTGTTTAGTGACACTCACCTGATGTCCCTTCTGTAGCCATGAAACTTTGTATGGACTCGAGTGATCAGTTTTCTCCAGCTCCAACTTCTGTACCATCTCGGTCGAAATGAGATTATCTATGCTACCACTGTCAACAATAACCTTGCATACCCAGTTCTTGGTTTTGCAAGTTGTCCTGAATAGTCTGGTCTTTTGAGTTGAGTCCTCCACCTCCTTTCTGAGTGTTAAGAGAGATCTATGCATCATCAATGACCTTCCACCTTCTGTGTCTTCGGTCTCAACATCCCACTTCTGTGTTTCGGAAATGTGAGCTTCTCCGATGTCTTTCGTTTTCTCTGGACACTCAAATGACCTATGCCCATTCTTTCCACATGTAAAACATGTGATAACTCCACCTCGGCCTCTTCCTCTACCTCTGGTACGAGGAAAAGTATTTGCATCAGCATAATCTCCTCTCTTCTCATTATGTTGCCCTCTCTGTTCAATGTATGGTTGTCCTCGCTGTGAGATTCCACCTCTTTCAACTTTACCCTTAGGTTTCTTCCATTCCTCCTTGGGCTTCTGGTACTTTTCTTGGGCAACTGCTTTCCCTCTGGGCTGACTTCTGCCTCGGCCTTGTTGACCTTTCTTATGGCTCAGCTTCTCCTCTGCTTTCAAAGCCATATGATAAGCATCCTCCACCGTCCTGATGGTAACCATGCTTAATTCATCCTTAATGTCATATCTCAGACCATTCAGATATCTAGCAACCTTCTCATCATCGCTCTCCCGATGACCTGCTTTGATGTTCAGTCGATAGAATTCCTCAGTGTATTCTTTCATTGTCATCAGCTTCTGTCTCAGGTTCTGCATCCTCCTGAACAGAGTAATTTGATAGTCTCTTGGGATGAACTTCGCCTTCATCTTCACAATCATTCGATCCCAACTCTTGATCTTTTGCTTTCCTTTGGAACGTCTTTCTACTTGTAGCTCGTCCCACCATAAGGATGCATGTCCCTTCAAGCGCATGACAACATGTCTAACCTTCTTGTCCTCTTCGATCTCTTCATAGTCGAAGTAGGTATCAAGAGCTCTAATCCAGTCTAGCAGCTCTTCTTCATCCAAGTTCCCCTCATAGACTGGGATGTCCATCTTCACTTTCGCACCCATCCTGGAGATAGCTTTAATTAATCGCTCAGTTGATGCATCTTCGGCTGCAACTTCCTCCTCATGTTCAACTTCAATCTCTCTCTCGAAATCACTGAGATCCCCTGCACTAGTTGTGCATCTTTGAGTTGTCTCCATCTCCTCAAGTCTTGCTCGAAGATCACGCATCTGTCTCTCCATTTCTGGATTTCCTGCTGGCCTGCCTCTTCTTCGTACCTCCCTGTCCTCTGGATCAGGTGACTGTCTTTCTCTTCTGGGCGGAATGCTAAATTTCCTCTTCTCTGCTACATAAAGCAAAGAACTTCCTGCTCTGATACCACTTAATGCAGTCACGCCCTCACTAGCACGTCCACTTCCTCAGGACCTTCTTTACTTTCGGCCTGAAGAACTGAGAGGTTCTTCTATTTCCCTATCGGGAAATCTACACCCCACAGATTCTCTTCGACGCGACCTCCCTTTATTCACTTATCGGGAAATCGGAACTCGTGACTTCGCGAGTTCAAAGGTTGAACACTAGGTTCTCAAATCCCCGAGACTCGATATGTCAGTCAACGTTGACTTCCTTTTTCCTCTATCGGGACTTCGTCTCTATCGCGGCTTCGCTATTTGTGATACCAAGCACTCGGCTCTCCGATTCCCGAGTCCCGATGCACCGAAACTCTGATACGATCCTATCGCGCTTTTCGCTACTCACAAACTCGCATCTTTGTGACTTCGAGTGCCCAGTACTTGGGCTCTCACCCTGCAAACTTCCGAGTTCGTGAGATCAACCAATCTTCGCCACCTATCTTTCACTCACTCCTGCGGTTGCACATGCTACCCTTTGGTTGTCGGGATATCGCGTCTCACGATATCGCAATTCTTGATGCAATCCCTTGCAGCTCCAACTCACGAACCCCTGATACATGATCTTACATGTATATCCAATGCTCCTCAAAACTTCGTGAAACCCTCTCGGAGGGTCTCGACTATCCGTTCTCCCTTATGAACTCCACGAAATGAAGAACTGTCACTCCTTGAGATGTTCTGCTCGCTCGCCAACCTGCGACGCTTATCTCGAATTTTCCACGGTAGCTCTCCTGCACTCACTCTTTAGTGGATTCAAAGGCCTACTCCTCTTGAGCTCCCTTGCAATTCTCAAATACATAGAAGGAACTTTGCACGCGCTCTTTATGGCAAATCTTCAACTTTGTCTAAGTGTTGAAGTCTTTTGACCCTGTGCACTCCTACAGCAGCAGTCTTTCAATACTTTGCTCAGAATCACAACTCTGAGACTTCGTTTGGCCTGCGCACTCCTTGCACGACACTGTGCCTAACTGCACCTTCGAGGGAATGAGAACAAAAGCTATCTCTAGTTGAACCCTTCTGTCAATGCAGTCCTTGCGGACAATTCAACTGCATTCCTTGCAGGAATTCTCTGGCTCAAATTAGATAAATAATTGAAACTCATTCACTCACCCTCTCAGACTTCAATTCAACCATGAAATCACATACACAACATATAAAAACAAATGTATGACATGAAGCAAACATCCATGAGCATAACATCAGTACACAGAGAAATAACACATAACCATGAAATTGAATCAAAGCTTTCTTCTATTAATTCAATATATGTACATGGGTGTTCTTTACACAGCTCTCTGCTTGCTTTTGCTCTCCTTCTTCAATAATGTTGCAATGATACAATGAGGGTGTCTATATCCGTTTTCCCTCTTGGGCTCTAAAACTATCAAATCTAGAATTAATTTCCTATCTACCTGCATTAACTAAATTAAATGTCGACTATCTACCTAAGGACGAGAGCTACCCGCTCAAGGTCCATTACAATATACAAAGTGTGCCTTCATAAATGGCTTCATTAAGGACTTGTGCAACAATCTCAAAGTGTTTTCAAAATTTGTGCTGGCTTGTCCAACTGTCTTTCTGCTCCACGTTGGCTCGCTTGATGTGTTGGCGATGCTCCTGCATCAAAAATATATTTACTTTAAAGAAATTCTTCATATAAATCCATAAAATATCAACCAAAACAATATTAACTTATTGAAAATATATTCACTTTAAAAAAATTACTCACATAAATCCAAAAATATCATCTACCAACACATTATTTACTATATATTAGCCATATTCAAAATCCATCCCTCAAAGTGCAACGATTGACCATTAAAATTTCTACACCATATTTTTTTTTTAAAGATTTATTTGTTATGTATTAGTCTTACCAACATATAAATCAAAAGCCATAACTCAAAATGTCACTATTAAAAAAATTAAATTTTTCACATCATAATTTTTTACTTTTACGCCGATATGTGTCCTCTTTATTGGAATTGATGGTTTAATGAACCTTTTAATCACAAATTTCAATCTTATGGCCAAGAATTAAACATGCTAGCATAATCTTCATCTTACACTCAAATCAATGAATCATATTTAATCTCCATAAATTCCTGGCATTTATAAATGCACGCATTAACATGTTTATATTTTCACATTTACTAAATCATGTTAAGGAATTACTGTTGTTTAAGTGATTAGCAAATATTAATATATATGTAACCTTTTATTTCCATGTTTTGCTGATTATCTCAACCTCATTCCCATGGATAACAGATATCATATTTGGATAGGTTTAAGCTACGACGGGAGTAATGATAACAGGTATCATATTTGGATAGGTTTTAGTTGCGGCAGGCGTTTGTTGGGATGTGAAACATGAAATGGCATTTATTTCCACGTTTTGCCGATTATCTCAACCTCATTCCCATGGATAATAGATATCATATTTGGATAGGTTTAAGCTACGACGAGAGTAATGATAATAGGTATCATATTTGGACAGGTTTTAGTTGCGGCAGGCGTTTGTTGGGATGTGAAACATGAAAATGGTGTTATGCCACTTTGGCCTAGGTTCAATTAAATCATGCTTATGTGTTGGGTTAAGGTTATTAGGTTTATATGATATGAATTTAAATTATTATATAGGGTTAGGGTTAATGGTTATTAGGTTTACTTCTGAAATAGTGTATGCAGTGGAATAATTATTAATCTATTTGTGTGTTTTAATGTTTTAAACATTACTTTGTAGAATAATTATTACTCTATTTATGTTTTTTCAATGTTTTAAAAGTTACTTTGTGGGAAGATTTTGGTTTGAAAATGAAAAAGTAAATACCTATTTAATAAACTTCATTATTAAATCGTAATAAAATTGTATAAAGATTTTGGTTAAAAAATGGAGATTTTAGTAAACATAGAATAATAGAAAACAATTTGTATACATTGAAAAGAAATTTAATTTATCAATTTCATCATTATCAGGCTGTAAATAGTACTGTAATAAAGATTTCTTTTAAGAATACGACATAAATATAAATAAAAAATATAAATATAAATCAGATAGTTTTATATATCTTACTCTCTATTTTATTCTTAATCTGTCGGGGAAAACAAACACATATACAACATGAATCCATTAGAGAATACCTTGAAGATGATGTTTGGTTGACAGGGCCCAAGAAAGATACGACACAGACTATGAATCGAGACTGAGATGGGATATGAAAAATAGTCGAGGACTTGTAGCAGGCTTCTTTCCATGCCGCCTGAGATTCCTGTTATACATCGATTACTAACAAGTTACTCAAAATTGATGCAAAATATTTGAATCATAAGTATTTTTCATGACTCTTAATTAAGTAGAAATAGGACGAAGCACATACAATACTTTCACTCACCTTGGTATCATCTGTCACTCCAACGCCCTTTGCACCGAAGGATTTGACATCGAAAACTAGGTTAGAATTGTAATTGTAGGAATCTACACACAAGTCACACATTACTTTCTTCAATCAAACATTTTCCAAGGACATTTTTGGGCATCATAGCTCTTGAGCCTGACCACTCTTTAACGCCATCAAACACAACTATAATAAGAAGCACACATGTGGAAAGGAAAACATTCTTTATAGAAGACATGATTGGTTTTCTATTTAACATAATTGGAGGAAAATGTAAAACCTTCCCTATAAAGTCTAGAGTATTGGCTTGGCTATGACAAATAAACAACTATAAAACAAACAATTGATAAAATCTTTTAAAAAGTTAAGTTTTGTTTCAATGATGGAAGAATATAATTTTTTGTTAAACCTATTTTGCTTTAAATTGATATTTTATTGATTTTTATATAATTGATATTTTATTGATTTATATATTATAGGAAATGTATAAACTATGGGAAAGTTGAAAATTCACTAAGCATAGAATACTAATAGAATACTAATAAATGACATTTGTTTCAATTCAATTTTTATATAATTGATATTTTATTGATTTATATATCTAAAATGTATATACTATGTGAAAGTTCACAAAGTATTATAAATCAAAAGTGTGTGGATAAAAAAAAAAGTGATTTAGTTGATGTAAGTTTATAAATTCAGAAATTAATAATGTAGATATTTATAGAAAAAGGTGTTTCTTTCAAAACCAGTGATTTAACTTGAATTTGTTTTTTAATTGTTATTTTTTTATTATAAAATCAAGTTTTATTTTTATTTATTTATATTCTTAAAGTTTTATAATTTAATTCTTCTTAGTTAAAACTTGTATAATTAAAGTTTTTTAATTGAAATTCTTATTAATTGAAAGAAACCATCTCATTTAAGCTCTTTAAGTTATTTATTTGATTCATATTTTGTTTTTCTCATAATAGTTATTATTGAATAAATTAATTGAATACAATTTTACATTTTATAATGCCATATTTATAAAAGTAATTATTATTTTCTAAATAAAATTAATCATTTTTCATTATAATTATTTTCCAAATTAAATAATTTTTTTGTTAAAAGTTCTAATTTAATTTGATTAAATGAAATTTTATCATTACAAAATTTGATCCATTTCGAAATGATCAAAATCATTTTTTTTAAGTCAATAAATATGTTACATTATACAGTAATGTAAAGTAATAATTTAATTTATATCTTACATTAATGTAATAATGTGTTATTAATGTGACGAACAATCCTATGGTTATAAATGACCACAACTCTCTAATTATTTGAAAATATAGTTTAATTCTTGTGTGCAATTTATTATTTTCGATATATGGGTTTTAATGAAACACACACACACACACATATGGATTTTAATGAATTTTTTCTATGGAGGGAGACTTTCTTTGTTAATTCTCCCACCCATGACAAATAAAATAAATAAAAAATATTTAAAAATTATATATGGATGTATAATGGTCACAGTTTGTATCATGGTGCAATGTATACACTGTATGATCCATTTGTGGTGTTCTTGAATGTCTGTATAACAATAATAAATGAACATCAAATTTCAAGTGGATTTTTTATCAATGTCCTTAGAATGTGCATAAATTGTCATATGCAATGGATAAAACAAGTTGATTTCCTTTAAATGGTCTTAGGACAAATATAAATCATCATATATAACATATAAATCAAGTAGATTTCTTATCAATGTCCTTAGAACAATATAACTCATCATTTACAAAGTTCCATATGATTTTTTATCAATTCTCTTATGTGACGACCATAGTAGCATCACAATTTGACAACCATAGTAACACCACAATGTGTCTAACATGGCCCTCTCATATTAATGTGACGAACATAGCCCCACTGTTGTAATGTGATCAATTTAGCCATTTTGTCACACTGTGACAAACATAGCCTTGTCGTCGCAATGTGATGAACATTGTAATGTTACAATGTGACAAACATAGTAGTGTCACAATCTCACAAACATAGTAATGTCAGAATGTGTCAATCATAACACTATCATGAGACGAACATAACTCAATTTTGCAATCTGACGAACAAAACTAGATGTTACAACATGATGAACATATCAATTTTGCAATGTGTTGAACATAGTAGCGTCACAATATGACAGTCATAGTACTGTCGCAATGTATTGAACTTAGCCCTATTGTTACAATACGACGAACATATCCCCATTGTCGTAATGTGACGAACATTGCAATATTGTCACAATGTGATGAACATAGGCATGTCATCACAATGTGACGAAGATAACCATATTGTAGGAATGTGACGAATATAGCCTCGATTCGTGCAGTGTGACAAACATAACATCGAGTCTCTCAATTGAATAAACATAACATTGACTCTCACAATGCGATGAACATAACCGGATTTTCACAATGAGACGAACATGACTGGCCATAACCATATTTTCGCAATGTGACGAACATGACTGGCCATAACCCTTATGTCGCAATGTGACAAATATAACCATATTGTCGCAATGTTATGAACATTACTGGCCATAACCACATTATTGCAATGTGACAAACATAACCATATTGTCGCAATGTGATGAACTTGACTAGCCATAACCATATTGTCGCAATGTGATGAACTTGACTAGCCATAACCTTATTGTCGCAATGCGATGAACATAACCATATTGTTGCAATGTGATGAACATGCCTGGCCATAACCATATTGTTGCAATGCGATGAACATGACTCTCCATAACCATATTTTCGTAATGTGACGAACATAACCATATTGTCATAATGTGATGAACATAGCCTCGTCATCGTAATGTGATGAACATAACTAGATTTTCATAATGAGATGAACATGATTGTCCATAACCATATTGATGCAATGTGACAAACATAACCATCGTTTTGCAATGTGACGAACATGACTGACCATAACCCTTATGTTGCAATGTGATGAACATGATTGGCCATAACCACATTATCGCAATGTGACAAACATAACCATATTGTCGCAATGTGATGAACTTGACTGTTCATAACCGCATTGTCGCAATGTGATGAACATGCCTGGCCATAACCATATTGTTGCAATGTGATGAACATGACTCGTCATAACTATATTTTAGTAATGTGACGAACATAACGATATTGTCGCAATGTGATGAACATAACCATATTGTTGTCATGTGACGAACATAGCCTCGTCATCCTAATGTGATGAACATATCCTCATCATCACAATGTGACAAATATCGTACCATCATAATGTGACAAAAAATGTTATGTCGTCGTAATGTGATGAACATAGCCCTTTCAACGAAACAATTGTCATCTCATTGCAATATGATTAATATACGACATTTAATTTCATCACATAGCCATGACATACGATCTACATACGACATTTATGTTCATCACATAGCCACTTCTTATTTAAATTTCCTATCATCACAATGTCATGAACATAGACCTGTCATCGCAATATCCCCATCATCATCAATATCGGACAAACAATATTCTATTTTCACAATGTGATGAACATAGCCCCATCATCGCAATGTGATGAAAATATCATGTCATCATAGTGTGACACAAATATCATGTCATCGCAATATGAAAAACTTAGCCCCTCCCTCACAATGTGATGAAAATAACCATATTGCCACAATATGACAAACATAGCCTTTTCGTCCCAATGCCATCAACATAGCTTCATCATTGCAATGTTACAAAAATATCATATAATCATAATGTGACAAACAAATTCCAAATGTCGTTATATGAATGTCGTCCGTAGTCTTGGTCAACCATGGTCACCTATGAACAAGAACTGGTAAACATGGTTAACCATTATCAACCATGGTCAACCACAGTCAACCATGCTCATGGTCAAACAAGTTCAACCATAGTGAAGGTCATCCATAGTGAAATTGATCTGCATGCCTATATGAAAATCAGACTCCATAAACTCAGTACACAATGAAGAACAAATAATGACCATTTCTCATTCATTGAGAGAGAGAGGAACACCTTTTATAGGAAATCCTTCTCATTGTTACAATAGAGAAAGGTGAAGTGAAAGAAAACTACTAAGTATTACAATAGGAAAAGTCGAGGCTTTTCTTTATTAACCATTATAATAGAAAAAGCTAAAACAAGATAAATATACAAAATATTTTATAGAAGTCCTCATCCTGAGTTGGTGAAGGAAAGCATGCCCCCTTCCTCGTAGCCTAGAACGTCAATCATAATGAACATTTATAGAAGCTAACCACGGTGAAGGTCTACGAAGGTTAACCATGGTCATGGTCAATCATAGTTAACCATAATAAAAAACTAATAAAAGTTACTCAGTCCAAGTTAGCGATTGGGCCCAACAGGACCATATGTACAATTCTTCACAATTCTTCAAATCTGGATCAAATCTGCTTTAAACCTATGGTTCCGTGCCGACCTTTGAGTCGGCGATCATATTAGGAGAGCTGGATTCCTCACGTCAATCACCATAAATCTACGTCATATGTTGACGTCTTCAATGTATGTCATCTGTTACGTCTCCAAGCTTTTACAATTACTTGACTTGCAGGAAATGAGAGACCATTTTTATTTACTTATTTTCGGACTATATATCACAATTTTCACCGAATGAAAGCGTACGATGTATCAATTATTATGGTGATTAGTTGCGCTACAGGCGCATTCTAGAGGGCGGGTGAGTGAGAGGTGTCGGATGTTATATATATATATAATTTTTTTTTGTCAAGTTTGGCGATGAGTCGCGCGCTAAAGGCGCAATCCACAGGGCGACTGAATGAGATGTGTAAAATTGTTTTTAATAATTTGTGAATATGATTTATATATATATAAAAAAAAGATAATATATATATATATATATATAATAATTTTCAAAATAAAAAGGATAACCATATTATTATAGTTTAATTTTCTACAAATTTTATTTAGTTGAAATTTTCAAAATATATTCTTATGGTTAAAAAATATTCATTAACCATTATAATTTAATTTTCTACAAATTTTATTTATTTTATAATTGAAATTTTCAAAAAAATATTTTATAATTGAAAAATTTAAAATATATCCTTATAGTTAAAGAATATGTATTGATCTCTGTAATTGTTAAACCATATTTATGTTGATGTATTGACTTGGCCATTTTATGAAATAATAAATTTTAATGAATTTCATTATTTATTTGTTTATTTTGATAGATATTATTGATTAAATTTTGATAATTTTAATAAGTTTTAAAGAATTTTAAGTACCAAATTAATCATTATTTTATAATAATTTAAAATGTTTATTTATATTTTTAATATAATTTGTTATACAACTTCATATAATTTTTCAAAATTATTTTAATATTAATATATACAAAATATTATGAAAAAATCACAACTAGTAAAACAAGTAAGTTAATAACATTTATAGTATATATCATGGAAATATTAATAAAATAAACTAGGGATCAAGTAAGTTAATAACATTTATAGTATATATCATGGAAGTATTAATAAAATAAACTAGGAATCATATTTTCGATATAATAAAATTTAATAAAATAAAATAAAATAAATTTATTCCCTAGGTTAAAAAATTAATTAGTTAATATTTATTATAAAAATATATAATAAAATAAATTAGAATAAATCGATTCTCCATGTTAAAAAATTAAGTATTTATTTATTTTGAATTCTCTAAGTGTTTATTTATTAGATTTATGGTTAACATAAATATATACTATGTAAATAAATGCCATCATTTTTATGTCAAAATGTGAAGTAGCCAGTCATTTTTATGTCTAAATGTTAAGTCCAAGTATCATTAAATGTCAAGTCTAAGTATCATGAAAAGATATAGATAATTATAATTTAGGATAATATATTTTTTAATTGTTTTCATTGTACTTTATAATTTCTTTTGTAATTTTATTAACTAAATTGAAGTATGTTAAAAAAACCTTTTAAAAATAAGCTATTACTTGAAGATGTTCACATAAGAGAACCATATTGGTTGTTTCATTAGTTTTTCATCACTCACAATATTTTTTTTGGCTCAAACCCTAGACACACTACATTGGTTTTATGTTAAATGTTTTACAAAATGTATGCTCATAAAGTGTTTAACGAATGGAAAGATATTGACTCACAAGTGTTCGAAGAAATATTTGTTCAAAACATTTGTGATAGAGATCTTGATATAAAGGTCAAATTTCAAATTATGATCAAGTACCTTTCTAGGAAAATTTTATGCATGTGCGCGAATTCTACCATTTATGCAGTGGATTTAAAGTAGAGAATGGAACATTGCCAAGGGTTATTGTTTCCCAAAAATGCTTCTTTTATGACGGCAAGCAACTGAAAGATATATTGTATCTTTTTTATTGTCATATTTGAAAAGATTCAACACTCATCTTGGCATTGAATTTGGGTGGAGTGGTGGGAAAAAAAAATGTGTCAAATTATGAAAACCTCTTTATTTTAAGGATGAGGTTTGAAATAAATAATCTAATTTGGAATATTTGAAACCTCCTATATCCACTATGTATATTGTGGAGTCATATAAAGTTGTTCCTAAACTAGAGGTCTAAAAGCTAGAGGTTACATATTTGTTTTCTTTTTACTCATCTTTAATGAAAATTTACAAATTCAATGGTTTATGGCCTTCTACTTCAAATTTGTATGAATGGATTTTTTCCGACATGGAAAAATCATTATGAGGTTTATCTGTGCTCAAAGGGATTCTTATGTTTGAAAATACAATTGATTATCAAAACTTTTTAGAGGATGGTCCTCTGCTTTGGGGTAGAGTGGGACTTTTGATACCCCTTAGTTTTGATATTTTGATCCTTTCACTATGTCTATGACAATGGTTATAGTTTGGTTGGGCTCCCAAGATTGTCACTTTATTTTTATCATTTAAAAGTTCTTCGAGATATTCAAAATTCTTTGGGAGATTACATGAAAACATATCTAGATAATATTAAATTAGGTCTCTTCACATATGACATAATCTATGTTAATATTAATGTCAATTAGGGACTCCTAGATAAGGTGATATTACGATGAGGTGATTTTTATTGGGTTCAGACTCTTTATTTGAGAATACATCATTTCAATGCCATTTTTTTCAATAAACATAACATCTCTAGGCTTTGTGTCATTGTTCATGGTCCTCTTCAATAAGTAATAAAGGACATAAACCTATACTAAAAATATGACAAGAATGTGACCCACTATATTTGGAGAATGTAGAAGATAATAATGACATAACTCATGACTCTACAATTCTATAGATGGAGAACAATATTGGTCCAAAAATGATGAATGGGGACAAAGAAGATGAAACAAATCCCTTGAATATGGTAGTTACAAATGAATCCCCCTTAGAGGGGATGAAGAGAATATATGAACCTGAAAATTATGATTCCAATAAGGATTTGACAAAACTTTCAAATATTCAACATTTCGTTTCTCCTTCAATTTTGAACCATTTTGATTTTTTATTTACCTTTACTCATTGTGGGACCTTCTTCAAGGTTGTGGAAAGAGATTAAAAAAAATAAAGGAAAAAAATATAGGATCGAGGACTACTTTTCATTAGGACAACTCTAAAATGTTCATTAATTTGTAATATTATGACATATGTACTTGAAGTAGGGATGACATGTTCCCAACTCTTATTAAATTCTCTTCTAGCATCTACAAAATGTAACCTCCTTTTTTTCTTTATGAATTACAAGTTATAATTTTATTTTGTCCATGGAAAAAAGAAATGAACAATAATAATTATAAAAATATATAATAAAATAAGACAACACAGATCCATCCTAAACCAATATATTTTGAGAATCTAGAGAATTAGGTGGGTTTTTTTAATCTCTCTTCGTACTTATTACATCCATGATTAAGATGGATCTATTCTTGTATAAATAAATTTGATCATTTCCATGTCTAGTAAAAGCATAAAAAAAGGAGACACATACTTACATTCCATGAGAATATATTCAAGTACCCACATGCATGAAGCAAGATGTATGATTAATGACTAAGGAATTGGTCCTTTTCAATAAAGAAGTAATTGTGGTTATTTAATGTGAAATATATTGGAGACTATATTTTTTCCACACATAAAAAAATTATTAGGATTGATCGTCAACAATGCAATAGTACAAATATAAATACATGAAGTTTTGCTTCAAAATAAATGCACTACTTTTCACACTATAAAAACTTAGGAGATAAACTATTTGGAAATAATCTATCTGATTCATGATTGATCATTATATAAATTTTCATCTCTATTGATACTTTCTCGATGTAAAATTAGAGGAAGTAACATGTAGGGACGATTTTAGTGGCAAGTATTATATTAGATATTTGGGGTCCAAAACCTTCCAAAGCTAGCTCGAGGCATCAAACAAAAATTTTGGTGGCCAAACATTTGTGAGCATGTCTCTAAGACACTCGACACTATTCCACACATTAAGAGATTTCCAATGAGGTGAATATCACCTCAATCACATTTCATACATGGTAGTGATGCCTTTCACAAGTTGACCTACCATGTTGACCACCATAGTACCATGTGGATGCCACATTGTCCCCCATTACTTACACATGTGGGGCTAGTCACATGTGGACTTTCAGGAATATTTTAGAAGGACCAAAATTCTAACATTATAATTGATGGTTAAGACATGAAAAAACCCTAAGCCTAGATGAATATCAAACTATGTTAAATACTAGGTTGATAAGAAGAGAATTGATTCCATTTTTTTAGCATTGCACTTATTCCATAGTTGAGTAGAGAATATAGGATTTAGGTAGAAGATTTTATAGAAACTATTCATGTTGTAGTGTTGAAGGACTCCATAGTGAGTGTCCCTTTCTTTGTACTTCCATTTCATACTGAAGTAAAGAGAGAAAAGAATAGGCCTCACCTTCTAGATTGGTTTTCTATCATATCATCTTTCCCAGGTCACACCATGTGTTCATTTGTGTGGATGGCGTTTTCATTTTATTCTCCTTTAATTTTTGGATTTTAGTTATTTCATAAATTTGAGAATTTATAATATAGTAATAATAAATCTAAGATCTAAGAAAATAACCTGCATAATAAAATATTTTAAAATATTATAAGATTTACTATGAGAAACCATTCTAGTGGAATATCCATGACAATTTGTATATCATATTACTATCATAGAAGTTCTCTTTGGGGTTTTTGTGGGAAATTGCAAGATATAGGAATTGGATTAAGAAGGAATTCATATAACACTACCCATGGAAAATGATTCTAGTCATAACAACCTTTGGGATGAAGTAGAAAATATATTTGTGATGTTGGAAGAACAAGTCACTGACATATCTCGCAACATGGCCCTCCTCATAGTATCTTTAGTGAAAAAGTTTGGATCTTTCTAGGAGGATGGTGGATTTAACTCAGAAGTTGGATCATATGATAAATTAGGATATAGTGAAGACCCAAAAAAGGAGTTGAAAAAAGATCCCAAGAAAGAGTAACAAACTTCCAATTCTATCATTCCTTCACAATCTTTCTTTAAAATATAAACAAAAGTGGATGTCATGTTGGAACATCAAGTTTTGATGGTTCATCACACTTCTCCTAGAATCAGTTGGTTGGGTGGTTGAGCTACATCTAGAAATAGTTTCTTAGGTAGTTGACCTAGATCTAGAAATAGTTCTTCATGTGATCAAATAGATATCCACATTATTCATTCGAGCAGTCGTTAAGTTTGTTGGTTGGACAATAAAAGACAGTTGGTTGGTGGATTGACCAACCAAGAAAAAAACTATGATCTAGACTCATGGATAGTTGGGTCAAGCATCCTTGTCGAACTAACTAGATAGCATAGATTTAATGAAGTCAACTATAATCCCAGACGTATATACATGGACAAGATCTTCCCAATTCCAAGGAAGTTGGTTAGATCTCAAAGATATAAATAGAAGAACCGATGGCTCATTATTATCATGTGATTCTTGTTGTTGTACAAGATGTCCAATATGCATTGTGATGTTATGATCATAATCTGTTGTGCATAAGTACCATAACGACGTCTTTACAGACCACCTATTATATTCAAATAATCTTTTTCTTTTTTATTATCTGTATTTTTTTTTTTATCTATTTCATATCAGTTTTCTTTTATTCGCAGATCATGTTGAGTTTGATATTTTATGTGATTGACTTTGGGATGGCGATTTGTGTTGGGTTGTTATGTTCCTTGTAGTGAAATTCAAGTCGAGGTGGATTGAATGGAAGTGAATTGCGAAGGTGAAGGTGGATCGACCAAGAAAAGTTGAATTAGAAGTAATCTACATCAAGTTGAAGAGCTCAATTGACAAGAGGTTGACATGAGGTTAGGTGGCAACTTACTAAATATCGAATGTAGGTCAACTGGTAATCCAACTTGGTAGTCGAATGTAACAAAATCCATAGATTCCCAGAGTTTGTAGCCAATGATTTGTGTCTATATGTAACTGTTTATGGGTGCCTTTATTTAGGGTTTTACCTATTGTAAAGCCTATCAACAATGTGTATTGTGTTCATATTAAGTTGGTTTTCATGCTAATATTTAGCAGTTAGTTGTTGGTCATGTAGATGTAAATTGAATTGGACACAAGGTTGTTCTTGTGTAAAGCAAGAAGGTATGATGTTGATTGTGTCTTAGGTGTAGAACAAGGTTATTTTGAATGAATAAGACAACAAGAGAGAAAGATGCTCAAGGAATGTTAGTTTTCCCATTTGGGTTTCTAGGGTAAAATATGTGTGCACCGTGTGTTTTCTTATCATTTATTTTGAGCTTAAATATTTCTTCCTCTCTTCTGTTAGGTTTAGCATGGAAGTGAAAAATTCCTGACATGTGGTATTAGAGCTTGGTTTAACAACCTTGGATCCAATCTAAACCCTAGGACCAATAAGAGTTGTAAGTGAAAGATCTTTAAAGATGTACTTAAATAATGGCAGGTAGCCTGAGAATAGAGATCAAAAAATTCAATGCATATATATTTTAGCTCTTGAAGCTTAAAATTGAAGATCTCCTTGTAGATCAAGAACAATGGGAAAAAATTTGTCTAGGTACCATTCTAGCAGGTATGTTAAGGGGAAAATGGGAGAAACTCTAAAGAAGAGAAATAAGTATTATTCAACTTTTTCTTGCATATTTGGTGTTGTTGAATGTCTCATGTAAAGATTCAACCAAGAAAACATGGGGCAAGTTGGGAAGCTTGTACTAGTCAAAATCCTTGGTAAATAAGTTGTTCCTTAGAAAGAAACTGTATCTTCTAAGGATAAATGAGGAAATTTCGATGACTGAACATTTAAATGTGTTTAATACCATAATAAGCCATTTAACTTTTGTGGATATCAAAATCACTGAGGAGGAGAAACGTATTATCCTATTATGTTATTTGCCAGACTATTAGGATAGATTAGTCGTGGGTATAGGAAGTAATTCAACCAAATTAATGCTAGTGGAAGAAAATGGAAGGATTGACCAAAGATGCATTAGTGGTGAGAGGTTGATCGGTTGACAGAGATAAAGGAAAATTCTACAGTAGAAAGTCTAAGTCAAAGGGTAGATCTAAATCCCTGATTCAATAGATGAGAATATCTTGGAAATGTAGTAAAGATAGGAACTATAAAAGGGATTGAAAGTCAAAGGAAATGGAATTTAGTACATGATCCGATGAGAATTAGTTGACTTAGAGAAAGAGTAATCCATATAAAGGAGGCGATGTGTGTCTGGCGTTGACCAGTACATAGTCGGATCAAGATTTCCATTTGATCGACTCAAGAGCATCCTATCATATGACACCACATAGAGAATGGTTTTACGAATATGAACGATATGAAGGAGGAGATGTGTTCTTGGGGGACAACTTGAAAACCAAAATTGTTGGACTGGGAATAGTGTGACTAATACTACATGATGGAAGGAGTAGAACCCTTCCAAGTGTGATACATATTCAGGGTTTTGCCAAAAACCTAATATCTGTCAATAAGATTAGTGATGCAGGTGTGAGCACTCTATTTTAGAAGGATACATTCACAATGGTCAGAAGTATGATGGTATTAATGAAAGGAGTTTAGATTGGAACCCTATACAAATTGTTAGGGAATTTTGACTCAAATTTGACTTGACTTGAATAAACATAGGCTAAGTCAATTCAAACTGACTTGACAAGGATTCGTCAAGTCAACTTGACCATGCTATGGCACATAGTGTTAAAATATAACAAGGGATGTCCTCATTCATGTTTTTGTGTTTTGTCATGGGGAGGACATAAAGTCATAATTCCTAGACATGTTTTATTTGTAAAGTGACTTTTTAAATAAAGTGCTTTTATAAAGTGAATGTACTTTATAACTTAAAGTGCTTTTAAGTTGTGGGACCCAAAAAGTATTTAATGAGCATTTATTACTATTTTGTAATTAATGAGGAGCATTAAATATGAGCCCTCAGATTAGACTTATGATAGCCATTAGATTGAGTTGGTTATGTAAGTTAGCGTTTCTTGGGAAAAGAGAAAAGTACATATACATGCTTAGGGATGTGAGAAAGACACACTGGAGAAGACAAGAGGAGAAGTTGAGAGATTGCTTGAGAGAGGGAAGTGAACATCAAGAAGGGCATGATTCCCAAGAGAGCTAGGGAGCAAATCCCAAGCATGCTTTTTTTTCTATTTTGATTTGTAGCAGTGTTATTTGCTGGGACAGGCCGTACTGTACGAATCCGTATAGCCCATACATCAACATTCTTGAGGCATGAAAACTGAGGCAAGCTTGGGCACGGTTTTTGAGGCATCCTTAAAGAATTGTTTGAAGGAGGATAGCCGTACAGAAGAGAAGGTACAAAAGCCTATTATGGTACGAATTTCAAGGTGCCAAATTTTAGCAAATCTATACCGCTGTACGGATTGTGGCACGATTTTCAAGACATATTTGTGGGGGATAGTTTTGTGATGTAAGAGGTATTTCTCTTGGCTGAAAAAGTGTTATTAATGTTGTTCTGAACTTTCCTGAAGAAAAATAATAAGATTTCTCTCTCTCGTTGGGTTTCCCCACATTGGGGTTTTCCCTGATTATTGCTTAAATTTCTGTGAGTTATGGGTTGCTGTCCATTGTGCATTTTCACTGCATATTTTGCTTAACAATATGTATTTCTCCTTATAGAAATTTTTGAATGTGGGTATGCATTTCTGAAGTTTAAGAAGGCAGTTGTCTCTAGGTTGGTAAGTGTTTGACGAAATGTGTGAATGAAATATTTCTGATTTTGTCATTAAAAAATCAACATGGTATCAGAGCTTTGTCTCTGACGGTGGGCAGTGTGATATTTGGGCAAAAGGGTGTGATTGTTTTCCTTGAGTTGAGACAGGGAATATGGTTGCAAGCATTAGATATGAGGATCAGTTGGATGGCATTTCCAACTACTTGTAGTGGAAGGTTCGTTTGTCAGCCATTCTCAAAGAGAACAAGATCTATAGCTATGTCAATTTTGTTGTAGCAGTTCCTACAGTAGATCCTATTGCTTTGGACTTGCATGAGGTCAAGGAAACTAAAGATCAAAGGATTATTCTGGATGGGGTGAAGGATCACCTTATCCCACACTTGGCTGAGAAAAAGACTGCCAAGGAAATGTGGGATGCACTTAAAAACTTGTTCGAGGCAAAGAACGAGAACTGAAATATGGCCTTGAAGGCTAAGTTGCATGATACCAAGATAGGTAAGGAGGAGAGAGTCTCTTCTTATCTTACCCAGGTGGCTCAAGTTAAAGATGAGTTGGCAGATGTTGGAGAGGTCATTTCGGATTCCGAGTTGGTGAGGATAGCCTTAAATGGCTTCACCAAAGATTGAGAAGTCTTCGTGAAGTGCGTGGTGGGTCGTGAGCATCTACTAGATTGGAGCAGACTGTGGGATGATTTCACTTAGGAGGGGATTCGAGAAAGATCTCAGAGCAGTGATCAGAGGACATACATAGTTGATGAGAATGTTGCTCTTGTGGCAAAGAGCAAGAGGAAAGGAAGTTCCACAAGGGACTTGAGTAAAGTCAGATGCTTTTGTTGTAACAAGTTTGGGCACCTTGCTTCTCAATGTCCTGAGAGGAAGAAGAAGAAGAAGGAGCCATAGGAGCCTGAGACAGCTTCTATAACAACCATAGAGGACTTTTCTTCAAAGTTCGATAGGGACTTTTCTTTGGTTACCCTAGTTTCCAGTGTTGGCAGTGGAGGATTCAGAGGTGATGTCAGATGGGTTGTGGATAGCGGAGCCTCTAACCACATGACAAGAATCTGGCGAGTATTCCCAAACTTCGCAGAGATTGGTCCTGCCCGACCTGTGGTAAATGAAGGTGGTATGGCGAGAGCTGTACGTGGAGTTGGGAATGTTAGATTCCAACTCGAGTTTGGGGGACTGTTGGAGTTTGATGGAGATCACTTTGTTCCAGGGTTGAGTGTTAACTTACGCTCAGTCTCAGCCTTGCAAGATGTAGGATATTGGGTAGTGTTCAAGAGGAACCATGTCTTTATCTACAGAGAGGGAGTGGATCCAGTAGAGCTGCAACTGATTGGTAACCTGTTAAGGTCCTAACCCGCACATAGGTAGATCAATGTATTCGG
>JZKD02S1995879.1:263267-296508 GCA_000966675.3 Picea glauca
TTTATCTTCTAGGTATATTAGGTGGACTGTTGTGTTGGCTCCAAATGGTGCTAAGTGGGTAGACATGTGTGCAATGAGTGGGTAGATAGGGGTTTATACAAAGCCATAATACAACTTTCATGACCCAAGAAGTGTGTTTTACCCCTCCATACTCTTGTTAGGTGAAACCATTAAACTCTTGACGTGTGTCTCTTAAAACCACCTTATACCCCTAATGCTTGTTATCTCTTATGCATGTCCACGATGCGATGTTGATTTCCCACTTCAAATTTGGCTACCTTGCAGACGTTGGATGAACAAGCCGCACACCTTCAATAGTTATTGGTAACTAGACCCTAGTCTCATGATATAACCTCAATATGAAAAGGGATTAGGTCTTTCAAAGAACAATTAGCCCTGTTTTACCTCCCAATACACGTCTAGGAACTTAAAAATTAGCCTTGAGCCCTTCAGGCATGATTTTTATGCTAATTTATCTAGGGCACTTCAAAATATGCTAGATGTTTTTAGTCAAAGAGATATGTAATCTCACCTTTATATTTTATTTTTCTAGTATTAGTATTATAATCATAATCATCCTACATATCTGTGACAAGTTCAAATATGGTACTAACACACTCAATGATGAGCCTCTCAATAGAGGGGTTAAGTAAACTTTAACCGTTCACACAATTTTTATATCCTATGAATATGCATTTGGTCATCTAGGGATCTAGTGTTTTCCTCTTATCAGAGGGTATGTGGGCCCATGTGCATGATCCAAATATTCATAAGTGGCTGAATTTTGGTTTACTTCTGCTCCATGCCTCATATGAAGTTCTTTTCTTGACATATTTGTGATTAGATCTATTATAAATTTTATTGGCACAATTAAGTTCCTCAACCCAAATATTGGGTGATAGAGATCTTCCATGCAACATGCAAGTGGAAATCTCCTTGAGAGATTTGTTCTTCCTCTCAGCTACTTCATTCTATTGTAGAGGTGTAAGGTGTTGTGTTTGCAACTGTATACCTGCCTCTGAACAAAGATGAAGGAAATATCAGTTCACATATTCCCTCCCATTGTTTGTGCAAAGGATCTTGATCTTTCTCCCATATTGAGTGTCTTCATGTGCTTTCAAGTCTTTTGATGCTTGAAAACCTTGTACTTCTTCCTAAGAAAATACACCCAAGTGTATCATGAGAAATCATCTTTAAATGTAAGAATATACATTTCTTTGTTGATGGACATATGAGGAAAGGGTCTCATCAGATCACTGTGGATGACCTCCAAAGGAGAGGAGGCCCTCCATTCGTTCCCTTTCACAAACTTCTCTAGGGGATATTTCCTAGAACACATCCTTGAAAAAATCATTTGGAAAAATGTTTGTTGGGAAAGTCGGTGAACATTTCCTATTTGGATAGTTGTTGCATGTATTTGAAGTTTAGATGGTTGAATATCCCATGTGATAATATACTAGTATCATCACCATGCACCAATATTAAAGCATAATTAGATTTAGAAATCAGCTTATTGAAAGTATACACATGATATTGGTGGCTTACCTCACCAATAAAAACCATGGAGTTATCACGCATATGAGACATTGTTATGTAATCAGGTGTGAAATCCACCCTTTTTCCTGTACCATAATGTGTTATCTGATAAATTGAGAGTAGATTCATGGAGACTTTTGGACCATGAAATACATTCTCAAAACTTTTGTGTGGGAGTTCTACTCTCCCTTAGCTAATGACCTCAACTGGGGTATCATCTCCCATGAGGATGGCAGGACCCATGCATGTAGAAATAGAATATAAAACATTATTTGTTGCTTCCATATGGTGGGATACCCCTGTTGAGTGCTCAAAACACCCTAAAAGTTATGTGACCACTTCCTTTTGGGTACCACCTTGTCTTCTACCTTTGATTGTTTTCACCATGGTTTGAGCCGGATAACCTTCTTATCTGATATGTTTCATATCTGAGTTTCTCTTGAGAATATTAAGAACCATATTGAGAAACACCACGACTAATCAAGGAACAAGTGACTCATATTTCTCCTGACTTACTTGAGAAGTTCGGCATTGGTGAAACATTAAGGTAGCGAAAATTATATGGGAAGTTAAAGCAATCGAGTGCCGACATTCATCGACGTCGACCGATAAGAGTATCATTGTTATGCATATAGTCTTCGAAAATATTTCACCGAACGTCGGTCCTTTCATCTTCGATAGAGAAATGTAATCATAAGCATCACACAAAAGAGGAGTTCCACCGCCAACCACTGATGCCCGAAACATAACCAATCCCAACATCACCGGTATCGGGAGTTTTATCAAGAACATAACAATGTTGATAATCAATCTAAATAGTAGTCGATCCCCGATCTTTATGAAGGTAATATGTGACGTGACGTTTAACCCCTAGCTGTGTCAAGTACTCTTCATTCAAAGCTTTAGTTAATTCGTAGATCGCACATTAGTTACTAGCTCATGCGCAAATCAAAAGGGAACTATTAAACTCATTGATACAATGCATCTCCATCCACTCCTTCGTCGTCAACTAGTTAAGTCTCAGTGGAAGAAATCCAATAGCGTTATATTTTGAAATCAACATTTATCACCCGTATTCACTAATTGATATGACTGGTAGTATCTCCCAGTTATATTATTTAGAGTCCTTTTTGTGTGATCCCACTCTACGTAGCAAGGAATTTCAAAAAAACAGGAGAGCAAAGCTACCAGTCCAGAGGAAGCATTCGAAGTCCAGTGAGTATTAAACAGTTTTCTTAGCAAGCATTACAGATATGGGTTTGCTTATGGATTTATGTTTCATTTGTATATGTTCTCACCCAATGTTTCTCTGTATATGTGTTTAAAATGCAATTTTGATTGCAGGGACAATGCCTCCAAAGAATCCATCCACCAGGAAATCACCACAGGTACCAAAGTTGCAAGAATCAGAAATAGGAGAAGGCTCCTATGATGACAGGACGTCCCCCCAGAACACATCCACAACTACCAGGACCTTCTTCCTCTTAGGCCCGAAGAGTCAAATAACTCTTCCCACTCCTTACAGGAATTCTTAATACCCACAAAAATCTCTTCTCACGATCTCCCCTTTGTCTTTGTCGGGAAATCGGGTTTCGCGCTATCGCGAAACTTGTGGGCATTGTTCTCGTGCTCCCCCAAAACCCCGAACCCCGATGGGTCAAAGGTCAACACTTTTGGTGGTAGTCGGGGATTTCCCTATCAGGAAATCGAAACATGCGATGCCGCAATTCACTTGCACCACAAATCCCCGAACCCCGAACTCCGATGGCACGTGCACTATCTCCCTGCCACATCACCTCTACTCTTCGTGCTATCGGGAATCGCGTGATCATGATTTCAAAGGTCGCAACTCCTTTTCATTGAGAAAATCCGAATGCCGAATCCCGATATCTTCGGATCTTGTGCCACCTGTCCGTATTATGATCGACGGCTCTGATTAAATCGGGAAATCGCAAATCACGATTCCAATGAGCATAAACCTCTTGCCTCCACAAAATCCGAAGTCCGAACCCTGATGGCTCTTAGTTCTCCTTGCGCCTAAGGGTTAAGTCCCTCGCCACTTCTCTCAGATCTGACGATCGACGGGACTTCGTGAGTCTTTCCGGCGAATCCTAGTCGTTGATTCTCCTCCTCGAGGATTTCTTCCGCTTCATAAATTCCTCCAGCTCGAACCTTCTCCTGGTCCTCCTCCATGGAATCAAGATGAAACTATCCCTCTTGAGCTTGTAAAACTCAGACTCCTTCAGATATTTTTCGTCCACTTCTCGCGCTCGACCCTCAACAGCTCTCAAAGTGTTGAGCCTTCCAAACTCCGTGCACTTACGGCCACAGTAGTCTATACCTCCTTGCAGAACCTCTGCACACCCACGGTGTTGTCCCTCCTGAGATTATATAATCACGCAGGCCCCTAAGGGGATTTTCTCTTATTTCTCCCACAGATGGAGAATAAAAGGCCTCCCAGGCTCTCTGTTCGCTCAAACAACCTCCTCGCTGAGAATTTCTAGGTATTCAGTAACCTAGCAAAATTCCTTCAGCAGATTCTCCTCTTGAGCCCAGAACTCAAAGAGTTCTCTTCACTTCTCCCGTGCCTATCTGTGCACAGTTCCTCAACGCCCTCCTGGCAGAGTACTCGCTCGATGCCCGCTTGGAAGAGCTCCTACAGAATCCTCCGTGATTCTGTTGGCAACCGTGTCTTAGATACACATCCTTGCCTCCTGAGGTGTTCAACAACCTCACAGGTCTTCTTCTCGAGTTGATGATTCCAGTCTCTATGCTCTCAACACATCTTTGTCTGACTCCTCAGAGTTCAGAAGTACATCCTTTATGCACTGGTGTTCAGAACTCTCAGCATTCTGTCATACCCTCCTGGTATGAAGCCTCAAAGACCTTCAACCCTGAAATCAAACAAACCCTGCAAATGCACAACTACAACATACATTCACAATATAAAAGGAACACACACAGACATCCATATAAGACAGAATAATGCAGGAAAAACTGTTGTTCGTATTAACAATGGCAAATGCCTGTATAATTTTACAAGGTGCTCCTGAGCTCTCTCCGCTCCTCTCTACTCTCTTCTCTCTACATGCATACTAACTCAAAATGAGATATGAATATCTATTTTACCTGAGGGCCCATTCCTCCAGGTTCACCTACTCTATTAATTTACAATCAATGGATGTCTAGTTTGCTATCCAGAACTAGATCTCAGCCGATCTACAATAAATGCCTATTTTATCTACAGCCTGCGCAAAGACACGACTTCTATGGCTCACCAGCCTAAGACATTTAATTTACATTCAATTCAAATTTTTGGATGAGGCTGCGCCTCCCTTCAACCTTTGAATGCGTGCACGCTAACGTGGCCGACTGGCTAGTCAGCATGGAGAGATGCTCCTGCATCTTACTCCACAGCTGCAAAAATCATGAGCTCTCGCTCATGAGCTTCCCCTGTAGCTATTGGAATCCTCCTGGGTCCCAAACAAGTCTTTGGAGCTGTTCATCCGCTCCGTTCTGTTGCCACTGCTGCTTCCGCTGCACTGCTGATGCTTCCTTCTTCCTGTTTAGCCTCTCCTTGCTAACAATATCTACTGACTCTAACATCAGCCTGTTGATCTCCATGATTACCTCATCCAGCTGTTCCAGTGGCTGGTTTTGCTCATGCAGTCTCCTCAGCTGCAAAAATTTTTGGCCATTGGGAAGATCGCTATGATCCCCCATGCCTCCTTCATTATCTATTTCCAACTTCACCTGTTGGATGTGCCCACCTTGCACTCTCACCCTTTCTTCTAGGGCTTCTATCTGAACCCACAGATCAGAAAAGCAAATACTACCCACTTCTTCTTCCTCTGCTTTTGCAACCTTCCTTGTTGCAGTCTTTTCAGCTTCATGGCTGAAAATGCTGAGCCATTCCTCAGAATGCTCATCTTCCTCTTTTTTTCCTACTTGAGCTTTTACTGTCAACCCCATTGCTACATCGCTCCTCTGTTTAGATACCTGGCTGAAATTGCTGAGTTGTTCCTTAGAACAATCATTTTCTTCACCTACTTGGGCAACTTTCAAAGTCTGCTCCAATTCTTCTTCTTCTTTAACAGTCATCATCAACTGTGATTGTTCCCCTGTTGCATCTGCATCATAAAATTCTGCCTCTTCCTGGGAAGATGGCAGGAATATGTAAATTCCCCCAATCTTCACACGGCTCCTCAAATCTTCTGTGGTCAGCTGCACCTGCTGATCCCCTTGCGAGCTCATCTGCTCGGTCAGCTCCTCTGGCTGAATCTGATTCACTAGTTCATCCTGCAAAGTGAGATGCTTTCGTTGCCTTCCTGGCATATTTTGAGATCCATCGATCCCACCTGCATCAGCACCCATCGCTGAACTT
The DNA here is from genome assembly GCA_000966675.3 of Picea glauca. Taxonomy (NCBI): domain Eukaryota; kingdom Viridiplantae; phylum Streptophyta; class Pinopsida; order Pinales; family Pinaceae; genus Picea; species Picea glauca. The sequence goes on from JZKD02S1995879.1 coordinate 269,188, forward strand.
GACTCTCCTCTAAGTCCATGAGACTTTCAGACATTCCCAAAATTTCACCTCTGCCCACCTAGCAGTTTAACACGCTTCCATTGCCCTCCTGGTAGTCTTCGATGCTTTCACTACCCTCCTGGCAGTCTTGGAGATCTTCATCTGATCTCCTTTCATTGTCCAGCTGGCAATGCAAAGTTTCCTCATTGTCCTCCTAACAATCCATGAGATCTTCAGCCGATCTCATTTATGTTTCCTTGTCGAATTGGAAATATGAAATTCCCTGATTGTCCTCACGACAGTCTTTGAGACCCTCAACTGATCTCAATCTGTTGCCCTCTTGGGAAACTGGAATTTCTTCTTTTTTCCCAATCATCAGTGCTTGAGATCATCAGTCGATCCCAATTCATCCCAATCATCATCATCATCATCAAGACCTTTTCCAGTCTCGAGTTCACATACCTCAACCAATTCTTCATTCTGCTGCATCTGCAGTTCAAGCCTCTCTATCTCTGCTCTGATGTCAGCGAGCTCTCTATCCATATCTGCAAGATTTTCTGCCTTGCTTTTCTTTCTGCGCCCTTCAGTAGCCATCCTGCTGCCTCTATCTGCCTTCGTGGCAGATCTGCTGCTGTCACTCCTCATCATGAGTTCAACCAGCTTCATCTTTGCAGTCTTGCAGACTGTCTATGGACTGCTTCCTACCTGAAAGCAAGTCTTCACAGAGTCCTCCAGTTCTTTGTCTTCTCCCGCTCCTCTGTCTGAAAAAAATACAAACAGATTTCCCCTCTGATACCACTTAATGTGTATCAAGGTGCTTTCTTCTGCTCTACCTCTTCCTTCTTGAAATATACAAGCAAGAATTTCCAGCTCTGATACCACTTGATGATAGGACGTCCCCCCAGGACACGTCCACAACTACCAGGACCTTCTTTCTCTTAGGCCCAAAGAGTCAAAGAACTCTTCCCACTCCTTATAGGAATTCTTAATACCCACATAAATCTCTTCTCACGATCTCCCCTTTGTCTTTGTCAGGAAATCGGGTTTCGTGCTATCGTGAAACTTGTGGGCACGGTTCTCATGTTCCCCAAAAACCCCTAACCCCGATGGGAAATCAGAACATGCGATGCCGCAATTCACTTGCACCACAAATCCCCGAGCCGCGAACTCCGATGGCACGTGCACTATCTCCCTGCCACGTCACCTCTACTCTCCATGCTATTAGGAATCGTGTGATCACGATTTCAAAGGTCGCAACTCCTTTGCATTGAGAAACTCTGAATGCAGAATACTGATATCTTCAAATCTTGTTCCACCTGTCCTTATTATGATCGACGGCTCCGATTAAATCGAGAAATCGCAAATTGCGATTCCAACGAGCATAAACCTCTTGCCTCCACAAAATCTGAAGTCCAAACCCCGATGGCTCTTAGTTCTCCTTGCGCCTAAGGGTTAAGTCCCTCACCACTTCTCCCATATCTAACGGTCGATAGGACTTCGTGAGTCTTTCCAGCGAATCCTGGCCATTGATTCTCCTCCTCGAGGATTTCTTCCGCTTCAGAACTTCCTCTGGCTCGAACCTTCTCCTGGTCCTCCTCCACGGAATCAAGATGAAACTATCCCTCCTGATCTTGTAAAACTCAGACTCCTTCAGAGATTTTTTGTCCACTTCTCGCGCTCGACCCTCAACAGCTCTCAAAGTGTTGAACCTTCCAAACTCCGGGAACTTACGACCACAGTAGTCTATGCCTCCTTGCAGAACCTCTGCACACCCACGATGTTGTCCCTCCTGAGCTTACATAATCACTCAAACCCCTAAGGGGATTTTCTCTTCTTTCTCCCATAGATGGAGAATAAAAGGCCTCCCAGGCTCTCTGTTCTCTCAAACAACCTCCTTGCTGAGACTTTCTGTGTATTCAATAACCCGATAGAATTCCTTTAGTGGATTCTCCTCTTGAGCCCATAAATCAAAGAGTTCTCTTCACTTCTCCTGCACCTATCTACGCACAGTTCCTCAATGCCCTCCTGGCGGAGTACTCGCTTGATGCTCGCTTGGCAGATCTCCTACAGAATCCTCCATGATTCTGTCGACAACCATGTCTCAGATACACATCCTTGCCTCCTGAGGTGTTCAACAACCTCACAGGTCTTCTTCTCGAGTTGATCATTCCAGTCTCTGTGCTCTCAGCACGTCTTTGTCTGACTCCTCAGAGTTCAAAAGTACATCCTCTGTGCACTAGCATTCAGAACTCTCAGCATTCTATCATACCCTCCTGGTATGAAGCCTCAAAGACCTTCAACCCTGAAATCAAACAAACCCTACAAATGTACAACTACAACATACATTCACAATATAAAAGGAACACACACAAACATCCATATAAGACAGAATAATGCAGGAAAAACTGTTGTTCATATTAACAATGGAAAATGCCTGTATAATTTTACAAGGTGCTCCTGAGCTCTCTCCGCTCCTCTCTACTCTCTTCTTCTCTACATGCATACTAACTCAAAATGAGATCTGAATATCTCTTTTACCTAAGGGCCCATTTCCCCAGGTTCACCTACTCTATTAATTTACAATCAATGGTTGTCTAGTCTGCTATCCAGAACTAGATCTCAGGCGATCTACAATAAATGCCTATTTTATCTATAGCCTGCGCAAAGGCACGTCTTCTATGGCTCACCAGCCTAAGACATTTAATTTATATTCAATTCAAATTTTTGGATGAGGTTACGCCTCCCTTCAACCTTTGAATGCGTGTGCGCTGACGTGGCTAGCTGGCTGGTCGACATGGAGAGGTGCTCCTGCATCATCCTCCCCAGTGGTTTCAAGACAATTAGAGTTCTCTCCTAAGCTAGTGTCCATCATCAAGGCGATCACACAGGAGCCCTTTGTCCAGCCCCCAGCTTTCAGGGATACAGAGGCAAGCATTGGAGAAAAGATGACTTTTCCTCACTGGGAAGAAGTCTTCAAGAAGATCAAGAAAGAAGAGCCCCTCAAGTATACTCCGCACAATGACCCTGATACAAGGAAGCTCGATGACGATGTCCTCCCAAACATTTGAAGGTCTTATATACACATGGTGGCAAGCCGGTCTCCAGTTTTCCCTTGCGTCACGCTCTTAAAGTGGCTCATTGATCACACCGATGCACATAAATATTTGATTAATCATGACAATGGAAAATGCGTCGCGGATTTCCTTCTATCAGAAGTTCAAAAATACTACAAACTCAATGAGTCCGAAGAAAAGTTGAACACTTATTTTGTGGAAGGTTTCTATGCCTGTCACAACACTAGAAAAATCTTGGCATCTTGGTGGAGGAAAGACAAGAAATTCATGAACCGAACTTTTGGTTGGTACCCAACGATCAATCTGAGGGAACCATACACCTATCTCATGGCACTTCTCTACAGATTACATGGTGAGAAAGACTTCTCCCAGTTTTCAGAAGCTTGGATGCCTCTGGCTTTTACAGTCATCGTTTTGGGTACCGGTTTCAATTGGAGTTCTATCATCTCCAAATAGTTGAGCACATGCATAAAACAAGCTTAGGTGTCAAAGGAAGGAGATACCTCTTCCTTCTACATGGATTTGCATCTATGCCAGGAAATCTTTTGCTGGGATGGACTTGAATTGGTACCCTTCAGAGCTCGCAGTCCATGTATACTACAACATCATGTGCGAAAATAGGTACAAGTAATCCTATGTTGTTATATGTGATCATTTTATTGCACCCATTTAATTCTTACTCTTTAAGAGAGAATTCCCTAGATTATTATATGAAGCAAAGAAGGTCATAGTCAAAATTGGTCACTGGTATTTATATGAATGAGAAACCTACATCAGGATTTGCAGCGCCATAGGGGTGCCACATTTATTACCCCTTTGTGTTCCCGACCGGCTAGTGGTAGGAGAAATCTTCTATCAAACCATCATACAAGGATACAATGCAACTTTAGTGAAAGACAATAAGTAGTATTTCATACCGTATGGATTCCATATTGGCTTTTTCATGGTCAAAGACACCACACATGCTAAACAACTTGGGCTAGGTCAATTGGAATTTTGGTTCTAAACTGGTCGATTTCGCAAACACGATCTCAAGGGATTGGTCCTACAACACATGTCATATTTATCATCCTATTGACCTTATGCCCATGATTGGTTTGAGGATGAAATTTTCACTGAGAGTTCTCAAGACTGGGATATGGTGGCAGCCAGGAAGGTTGGTCCTAGAGGAACCAGGTTTAGAGCTTTGAGCTATGAAGATCAGGCCCCATTATTGGAGCAAGAAACTCAAGGATTTGGTTGACACCCTGAAGTAGTAGTAGCATATGAATTGGAGGAAGAAACAAATAACCCCCAAGAAGACATTGAGGTCACAGAGGCTCATTAGGGATCCCCGGTACAATACAGAGTTTTCCTTGAGGATCAAACAACTCAAGAAAGTGGCACACTTTTATACCAGAAGTATCAACTACTAATGAAATGGATGTAGGATAACCCTCATCCTACCATAAGTCCCAGAATTTCAGTTACCATCCAAAGAGTTCTAACAAAACCTAGCAATCCTGGTCTCATAGACGTCGATGGCACCAATGGGTCGGGTAATCCTGAGTCTATGATATTTCCAATTGATCTCTCAGGAGAAGGAAAAACTCAACCAGAGATAGGTTGGGTGTCGATAGAAACACAAGAACCCAACCCCTTGAGCATGCTAATACATATACACAACGAAGAAGAGAGCACAAATCCTTCTCGTGGCACCCCGGTGCACATCCAAGAAGAAGAACGTCCCAAAAATACCTTTTCCCAAGTTCTGAAAAGGACTCTTCTGTTGGGCCCGGGGTTCAGGACCAGGGAATCCCACAAAAGGAAGAAGAAGCTGAAGGTAATCTCAACACAAGAAATTCTGATGAACCAGAAATAGATGTAGGCCCAAGTGACAAACATCCGTAGAAGGAAATCGACAGTTCCACGATATATCAGGAAGTAAGTGACAAGTCTATAGAAGACACCTCTATCCTTCCCAATAATCAAATACCTAGTGAACAACAAGTAGAACTTGGATCTACAAGACAGAATGAGGAAATTCGAGAGCCCACCCTCGAACAAATTTACACTGCAGGAATCTTGGGAAACAATATCACATGGGGTTATTAGTAGATACTAGACCTAGTAGATGAGGTCACAGACATCTATGTGATCTCCTATGATCAAAAGAGAAAGTTTATCATTCAGAAGAATTCAAAGAAGAGAAGAATCACCGTAGATCAGTCCATCATAGTCGTCATTGAGGAGAAGTTAATCGATACAACAGACGCCCGTACGTTTGAGTTGATTGGTGTGGTAAAATCCCTCTCAGAGGCTACCCAGGATAGATCTAGGAGAGATGAAAAGGAACTTGCCTCTACCCAAAATGAGCTCGAACACTTGCGCCATATTTCCGATTACTATAAGGGTGCTACACGGACAATTATGTATTTAAAAGATGAGTTCGGTAAAGTTTACGATGGGTTCAAGAAGGAAAAACAGTTGTTAATCTCGAATATAGCTGAATTCTAGGAAGACACTCTCATGGCACTCGCGAAATGTAAGGAAATGGAGTGATGGTATGAGAAGGCGCAACAGGTAGTGGAGAGGGTCGAGTTTATTGAGGCAGTCCAGAAAGGCCAAGAAAAGTAATACCACGACATTCAGCTAGTAAGTAAAAGTAGTCTCAATCAGATGAAGCGATCGACCAAATACTGGGCCAAACTGTCTTGAATCCCACACAAAGAAATCCAAGAAAAATGGGCCAGATGTCAAATGAACTGGGATAAAATCAATAAAATAATGAAAGACATCGGACTCCCTGATTATGGTACCCCCGATGTGTTTATCGACCTAAATTAAATAATCAAGCTATGTGCCAAATAGGATGCGTCGTGTGCCGAAGAATGTACAAAGGTCATCGATGCAAAAACTGGGCAAGTACAACAGTTTGCAGGACATCCAATCAAATCCAGAGACATACTTTAGAAGTTGAACTTCAGCCTCACAAAATATCGAGTGCATGCAACAGACATAAGGGGAATCTATGTGGCTCCAATAGAACATCACAGGTTTCCATGGGCCAACACCTGTGAAGAACTCTTTATCTGATGGTCTGATTATGAAAGAGTCCACCTTTTCCAAGAAACAATTCGGGTAGACTATTGAAAGACTTTTAGATGATGACGCCACGTGGTGATTCTTGATTAGCTCAAATTGTATTTTACCATTAATTACTGGTAAGACTTTATATTATAAATAGGAACATCGACCAATGGTCAAAGGGTCAATGGTTGTTGTAAGAACTCTTTTATTTTGGTTGTTGGTAATTATTTTGAGACTACTACGAATTAAGAAGTCCTTCTGGACCAGAGATGAGCTATTTTCATCATATGTATGTGATTGGAGTTGGAGAAGAATTACTTCCTTTCTTGTTCCATGAATGTTGCAGTAAATGAGTAAGAGAAATTAATTTTGTTGTCGAGTTATCTAGTGCAATGTTTTGATGTTACTTGCTTTAAATGATGAAAGTAAATCTTTGTGCTTCTATGTGATGAATTTCTTGGTAGATGAATTATTTTGCTTACCATGACATTGATTACAATTTTGTTTCTTTCTCTATGCTAAGTAGTTTACCTCAGCTATGTGATGAATGTCTTGGTAGATGAATTATTTTTCTTACCCTGATCTTGATCATATATGCATCTTCTTTTTGTTAGGTAGTTTTCTCATACAATAGTTGGATGCTCTTTTGGTTAAAGTATTATTACTAATCCCTTTGGCATAGGATCGTTGTCTGCATGTTCGAGTTGCTGGTTATCCCAATATTGATCCCTTCCCAATAGTTAAAAATATTGTCCTATCTTCGTCAAGTTGGTTTATAGTGGCTTACATCTCTTGTACCTACCCAACCTAAGAGAAAATACAGAAAAAACTGTCTTAACCGAAGGAAGATAATTCACCAGAAAACATAAAAGCTCATTGATAATTTGGCCAGATTGTAAGATCTGGAGAACCATTCCACTCCAAACGATGCAGAGTCTAATTGGGCCTTGTTAGAGGGTTTGGTTCTTGCTATTGGATCAGGGGATTTAAGCCCCATCAATAGAATTGGCGCTAGAAGGAGGACCTGAGAATGAATGGCTGAATATGTAAGTTATATGATATTTCAAACAACCTATAGATTTGTAATAGCCCACATGCATGGCTAGTCATCCAATAGACAACCCACCTTTACCGAGTACTCCTAAAGTGGATAACTCACCTCACTTCGAGGAAGGCTATCTTCACCCTGAAATACCTTATGCCCTCGCTGACGAGGAACTGAATCGGTTTAGATGGACTACCAGAGCCTACGCCCGACAAATCAGCGCGTTTCCCTTCACGCCCATCCTCCCTCGAAGAAAACAACAAAGTAGACTAGTATTCAACAATCCCAATGAAGTTTCCATACACTCCGTCGAAGACTTAATAGACTTCGTGATCACTGAAATCCAAGAACCTCTTGACCTCATACCCGAGAAGCCAGCTGACGACATCTCTGAATCTAACAATCTTTTAAAAGAGGAAGAGCCTGACTCTGAATTTGAAGATATGGAAGAGAACAATGGTCGAGAGGAGGAGAGGGAAGTTCCACTTCAATACAACCAACCTTGGTTGGCCAGGGATGCCATGGCCATCCCTGGATGAGTACACAATCTCCCTGGGCACTCGAAAAAGTTGCTCCCCAAGTATGATCATGAAACCTTGGGATTTCCCGAAGATCATATCAAGAAGTTCATACTCATGATCAAGATTATGAACATTCAACATGAAGACGTGGTATGCAGACTTTCCCCCTACACATTTGAGAACTTAGCTTCCACTTGGTATTTTAACTTGCCAACAGGATCCATAACCAGTTGGATTAAGTTCCAAAAGGATTTCCTAGAAAAATCTGCCGAAGAAACTACCACAGGAGCCCTTATGGCCGAATTATTTGTAGCCACCATGACCCCAAAGGAAAGGTCAAATATTTCAATCAAATATTCACGACTATCCTTAACAAATTTCAGCCTGCAGAGAAACTGGCTCAAGAGTTTCAAATCGAGGTCTATGCCAACGCTCTTCCAGCCTCTATTTCCATGTTCGTTAAAAGAGCCGCTAAGAAAACCCTCACAGAGAATTTTGAAGAGGCCAAGATGATAGAGTTCCAGATGAAAGGGTGTAAAGAAGGCCGGGAATATCTAGCGATAAAATAAATCTAGCGCCTCCCAGGAGAGGACTCCTCTTGAGTAGACCGTCGGGGAAGCCGCCTGAACCAACTCCCGATAAGGGTAATGGAGATATAGAATACCTGCAACGGATGGTCAAGAAACTATCAAATGATATTATAGATATGAAAATAAATGCAGGTGAAGGAAACAAAGGCCAAAGACCCTATAAGCCTTTCTTTAAAAGAAACCAGCCATTCAAAGCAATTGAACCTCCCCCAGCCAACCTAAAAATTGACTTAGGGAATTTCGCGTTTGATTCTTTCTGTACATACCACAAAGATAACCAATTAGAAAGGGAATGTCCTCAGTGGGTCCACACCATGAATTTAATGGCCAATCATTTTCTGGGTGAAGTCTCTGTGATCGAACCATCCAACAGTTCGGCCTTTAACATTACCAATCAGGAAGAGGCTGACCCACCACAAGACATGACCATGCTGATATGGGATCCCAACATGGTCATGTCTTCGAATGATCTGTTTAAACCTTAGGCACCACTCACAGAGATATCGGTGGTACAGACGTGTATTAAGGGTCAACCTGACCCAAAAGATACCGATGTCACCCATGCCTCACAAAGTAAATTAACTCCAGATCGCCTGAGAATGCCTTTCGCTCCTGATAAAAATCCTATAAGTATCCATACTCATGATTCTCCTAAATTATATTACAATGTAGTAGAAGATTTGAATAAGCTAAAAGCTAATGTATAGATTATGGACATATGTAGAATCCCTCAGCAGAAATACCTTTTATTGCAAGCTCTAAGTTTAGTAGAAAACCTGACCACCAACGATGGTCAGGAGAAGAATTTTCCCCCTATGGATTTGGCAAGCAAACCAACGATAAACACATACTTAGAAGGGAGGAAGGAGAGGCCTTTTGTACCACCTTTCCTTTTAACATTCGAAGTCTTCAACAGGAATCTCCACAACTGTCTGGTAAACTTTAGGGCATCCTCCAATGTCATGCCCTTGGTTGTTTATAACAAATTAGGTGTTTTCCCTCTAAATAGTGATAAGCATGTCATGCAACTGGACAGGACCCAGGTCAAAGTCATGGGGGAACTCAAATATGTTATGATCAGGGTAGCCACTCATCCTAATTTCATGTAGGTTATTGACATCATTGTGGTGGATATCCCTAAGGCATATGGGATATTATTGAGCCGAGATTGGTCCAAAAAAATAAACGGATACTTCAGCACAGACTGGGCACACCTTTGGCTACCACTGAAGGGATACCAGAACATGATCATAATTGATAGGGAAAGATATCTGAAATATATGGTCACTGACCTGGAAACCCTGAACAAACCAGCCTCTACCAATTTTCTCATACTAGGGAATTGTTCTTATGATTCTCACTTTGGCAATTTTTATCCTCTCCTATCTGATGTTTCTCTTACCCAAATCTCTGAGATGATATTTCAAGAAGAATTCATGATGCCAATGGAATATTCTCTCTTTTGTCAAGACCTAGTGTTAAGTCTTCCGGAAGAAAAGATCGAAGAGAGGAACACTGGTTGGAATGGAAATCATCGCTTGCAAATTTGGACCATTTATTTTGATGGATCCAAGTCACAAGAGGGTTCGAGAGCAGGGTGCATCCTCATCGATCAAAAGGGTAAATGCCATTTCTTGTCTTGTAGACTAGAATTTGAGTGCACCAACAACACTGCTGAGTATGAAGCCCTGGTACAAGGGTTATAGAAATCCATATATCATAATGTCAAGGAATTATAGGTGTTCGGAGACTTGGAAATTATTATTAGACAAGTGAGAAACACTATACATTGAAACTCCCCCCATCTTAAGAACTACCAGTAGGAGGTGCAGAGGATGATAGAACACTTTAAAGCTTTCAATATCACCATGATCCCCAGAGTGAAGAACATCCTTGTTGACTCCTTAGCCACCGCTGCTTCAAGACTCTTTCCTTTAGAAGATTAAGAAGCCTCCTGATTCACTGTAGAACTGCTCTACAAGCCATCGGTACCTAATAATATCTCTAATTGGAAAGTCTTTGAGGGGGATGAACAGATCATAAGATTCTTGACTAATCAAGACAACTTCAAAGACCTCTCTATTGACAATGAATATTTCCAAGAGAAACTAACAGAAACTAGTCATCGGGAGGGTCAACACATGGATAAACCAAAGGCTCACAAAATTCCAAAAGGGATAGCAAATCTAGAGAATTTGTTTGATCTAAAGGAACGATTCAAAGGACCTAAAAATGAAAAGACTAGTAGCTCCTGCCCCCTCCAAAAAACTGTAAATCTTGGAACCCCAGACAACCCAAAGTATGTAAATCTCGGAAAAATGATATCTAAAGAGGAGAGGAAATCCTACCTCAAATTATTCAAACAATACCAGGATGTGTTCGCCTGGTCCTATAAATATTTGAAAACGTATGATACCCACATCATTCAACACACCATCCCATTGAAACCTGAAGTCAAACCTTTTCAACATAAGCTCCGAAAGTACCACCCATCCTTGGAGCCCCTAATGTAACAAGAGTTAAGGAATCTTTTAGATGAAAATATAGTTTTCCAAGTTAGACATTCCTCCTGGGTAGCGAACCTTGTTCCAGTAAGAAAAAAGTCAAGAGAAATCTGATTATGCATAGACTTTTGAAATCTCAACAGAGCTTCAGAAAAGGACAATTATCACATCCCTTCGATAAAGAAACTCCTACGGACTGTGTCGGGCTCGGAAATTTTCTCCCTTCTATATGGTTTCTCAAGATACAACCAAGTGTTGGTTTCAGAGGAAGACCGATTAAAAACTACCTTCCAGACCAAATGGGGAACATTCGCTTATAAACGCATGCCTTTCATCTTGCTTAATGTAGGAGCGACCTTTCAAAGGGAAATCGACATGGCATTTCGGGGACTTATAGGTAAGTGCACGGTAGTGTATTTAGATGACGTAACAATGTATTCGAAGAATAGAGAGGAACACATCCAACACTTAACTCAAATTTTTGAAATATGTCGAAAGTATGGTATATCACTCAATCCTAAGAAAAATATCTTTAGTGTTGAAGAAGGTAAGTTGTTAGGTCATATTATATCTCAAGCGGGAATTCGTATAGACCCTGAAAGGATTAAAGCCATAGCTCAACTCCCGCTACCCCATAACAAGAGGGCTATGCAATCTTTTTTTGGGAAAATTAATTTTGTAAGGAAATTCACCCCTGACTTTGCTGAAATCATCAAACCCTTACAAAAAATGATTCACAAAGATTCCAAGTTTAAGTGGGATGATGAATGAAAATTTTCTTTCAGCAATATCAAAATGGCCATATCCCGGGCCCCGGTATTGCGAAGTCTTGATTGCAATAGAGACTTTAACCTTTATACTTTCTCCTCTGACCAATCGCTAGTTGCGGTTTTGACTCAAAAGGATGACGACAACAACGAAGCCCCGGTGTCATTCATGAGCACCAACCTTCAAGGATTTGAGATCAGTTACCCCACCATAGACAAGCAGGCCTATGTGGTTTATAAAGCAGTAAAGCATATTAGGTCATACATCCTCAAGAATCACACTAAGGTGATTGTGCCACACTCCGCAGTCTGATCCTTTTTTACCCAACAAGAAATGGGAGAAAGAAGAGGAAATTGGATGGCAATAGTCCAAGAATTTGATCTAGATATAAAACCTGCCAAGTTAGTAAAAGGACAAGGTTTGTGCAAGCTCGCAGCCGAAGCTCAAGATCAAGCGAACCAATATCCAGGGTGGGATAATGAAATAGCACTGTGGTGTGGTGAAGCAGCATACATTTCGTTAGGACCGGACTCCTGGTACAAGGATTTGTCTCATCTATTACATCACGGGACTTGTCTCGAAAAACGCAACCCCAGAGAAAGGAGATCCCTTCGATTAAAATCCACACAATATCGCCTCATAAATTCAGTACTCTTCCAGATCAACTATGACAGGGTATTACTGAGATGTCTCGAATGCGAAGACCTCGATAAAGTGCTGAAAGAACTCCACAATGGCCTCGTTGGGGGACATTTTGCAGGGAACACCACTACTCATAAGGTTCCGAGAGCTAGCTATTATTGGCCCACTTTGTTCAAAGACGCTCATGCTTACGCGAGGAGTTGTAAGACTTGTCAAATAAGTGCTAGGAAGGAGAGAAGGGCAGCAATCCCACTTCAGCCTGTAACCATCTCTAGACCATTTGAGCAGTGGGGGATGGATATCATAGGAAAATTTACGCCCAATTATTTAAAATTGCACAAGTATATTCTTACTGCCACCGACTATTTCACAAACTGGGTAGAGGCCATCCCTCTGACCCATGTAAATGAGAAAATAGTTATCTAATTTATAGAACGATAACTAATTACAAGGTTTGGTGTTCCTTTTGTTCTAGTCTTTGATAATGCGGCCTTCTTCTCCTCTACCCTATTGACAAAGTTTTCTCTGGACAAAGGAATCATAATCAAGTACTCTACAAATTATTACCCTCGGGGAAATGGTGTGGTAGAGTCAACCAACAAAAATCTGGTGAGGATACGAAAGAAGACGGTTGCGGATAACCATAGAAAGTTGCATAACCAACCCCATAATTCCCTATGGGATGATAGGGTCACATCCAAAGAGGCTATAGGGAATTTCCCATACTTCCTGGTCTATGGACAAGAATCCATTCTCCCAAATGGGCTTTATCTTCCATCTCTCCAATCGGCCCAAGATTCTAACGATGATAAAATCTCGACCATGCAACAAAGAATCAACATGCTACTCATGCTAGAGGAAGAGAGGGAAAGGGATAAGTCTAAATTTTTATCCCATTAGCAGATAGTGAAAAGATGTTTCAATAAGCATAAGGCTAAAGAAAATAATTTTGAAGTAGGAGACTTAATTCTAAAGTGGGATAAGGTAAATGAACCCAAAGGGAAGCATTCCATGTTTCAAAGACTATGGCTTGGGCCTTTTTAGGTGGCTGAGAAGATTGGGGTAGGTACTTATCATTTGCAAAATTTGAGAGGGGAACCTGACGCCCTCCTGGTAAACGACCAAGCCCTAAAGCAGTACTTCCAATAATAACAACACAATAAAAGTTAATATATATATATATATATATATGGGAAATATATATATATATAGATATATATTTCCATTTGGCGCGAATAAAATAAGGACCGGAGATATATGTTTTATGGTGAAAAGATTCTACATTCACCCAGTGAATCACCTTTTGTTGAGTGCTCAACACAGCCTAAAAGTTATGTGATCACTTCCTTTTGGGTACCACATTGTCTTCTACCTTTGATTGTTTTCACCGTGTTTTTAGCCTGATAACTTTCTTATCTGATATGTTTCATATCTGAGTTTCTCTTGAGCATATTAAGAACCATCTTGAGAAACACCACGACTGATCAAGGAACAACTGAACCAGATTTATCTCGGCTTACTTGAGAAGTTCGGAATCAATGAAATATTAAGGTTGCGAAAATTGTATGGGAAGTCAAAGCAGCCGAGTGCCGACATTCGTCGGCATTGGCTGATAAGAGTATCTCTTTTACGCATATAGTCTCTGAAAATATTTTGCCGAACGTCGATCCTTTCGGATTCGGTAGAGAAGTGTAATCATAGGCGTCTCACAAAATAAGAGTTCCACCGTTGATCGTCGACACCCGAAACATCACCAATCCCAACATCACTAGTATCGAGAGTTTTATCAAGAAAATAGAAATGTTGATAAACAATGTAAATAGTATTCGATCCTTGATCTTTATGAAGGTAAGACATGACATGACATTTAACCCCTAGCTGTGTCAAGTACTTCGAATTCAAAGATTTAGTTAATTCTCAAATCGTGCATTAGTTACTAGCTCGTGTGCGAATCAAAAGGGAACCGCTAAAATCACTGATACAATTCATCTCCATTCGCGCCTCCCCCATCAACCAGTTAAGTCTCAGTGGAAGAAATTTGATAGCGTTATATTTTGAAATCTGCATTTATCACCTGTATTAACTAATTGATATGACTGGTAGTATCTCCCAGTTATATTCTTTCGAGTCCTTTTTGTGTGATCCCACTCTACGAAACAAGGAATTCAAAACAAACAGGAGAACAAAGCCACCAGTCCAGAGGAAGCATTTGAATTCTAGTGAGTATTAAACAATTTTCTTAGAAAGCATTACAGGTATGGGTTCGCTTATCGCTTTACATTTCATTTGTATATGTTCTCACCCGATGTTGCTCTGTATATGTGTTTAAAAGGAGGTTTTGATTTTCGGGACAATGCCTCCAAAGAAGCCATCCACCTGGAAATCACCACGGGCACCAAAGCTACAAGAATCGGAAATAGGAGAAGGCTCCTATCCAACAGTTGCAAGACAATTAGAGTTCGCTCCTAATCCTTTGTCCATCATCAAGGCGATCACCAAGGAGCCCTTTGTCCAGCCCCCAACTTTCGGGGATACGGAGGCAAGCATTGGAGAAAAGATGACTTTTCCTTGCTGGGAGGAAGTCTTCAATAAGATCAAGAAAGAAGAACCCCTCGAATATGCTCTGCATAGTGACCTTGATACAAGGAAGCTCGATGACGAGGTCCTCCAAAACATTCACAGGGCTTATCTGCACATGGTGGCAAGCCGAGCTCCAGTTTTCCCTTAAGTCGCACTCTTAAAGTGGCTCATTGATCATACTGATGCACATAAATGTTTGATTGATGATGACAATGGTGAATGCATTGGGGTTTTCCTGCCATCAAAATTTCAGAAATACTACAAACTCAATGAGTCTGGATAAAAGTTGAACACTAATTTCGTGGTGAGTTTCTATGCCTCTCGTGACACTAGCAAAATCTTGGCATTCTGGTGGAGGGAAGACAAGAAATTCATGAACTGAACTTTTGGATGGTACCCGACGGTCAATCTCAGGGAACCATATGCCTATCTCATGGCCCTTCCCTATAGATTACATGGGCAGAAAGATTGCTCCTAGTTTTCGGAATCTTGGATGCCTCTGGCTCTTACAATCACTATTTTGGGTACTGTTTTCAATTGAAGTGCTATCATCTCCAAACAATTGAGAACCTGCATAAAACAAGCTTAGTCACCAAAAGGAGATACCCATACCTTTTACATGACTTCGTATCTATTGGACGTCATCTGCACCAGGAATGCTTTTGCTGGGATGGACTTGAATTGGCACCCTTCAGAGCTCACAGTCCATGTATACTACAACATCTTGTGGGAAAAAAGGTACAAGAAATCCTATGTTGTTATATGTGATCATTTGATTGCGCCCATTTACTTCTTACTCTTTAAGAGAGAATGCCCTAGATTATCAGACAAAGAAAAGAAGGTGAGAGTAAAAATTGGTCACTGGTATTTAGACGAACGAGAAACCTACATCAGGATTTTTGGAGCCACAGGGGCACCACATTTATTACCCCTTTATGTTCCCGACTAGCTAGTGTTAGGAGAAATCTTCTATCAAACCATCATACAAGGATACAATGCAACTTTAGTGAAAGACAAGAAGCGGGCTTTCATACCATATGGATTCCATATCAGCTTCTGCATGGTCAAAGACACCGCACATGCTAAACAACTTGGGCTAGGTCAATTGGAATTTCAGTTCCAAACTGATCGATTTCACAAACATGATCCCAAGGGATTGGTCCTACAACATGCGTCAGAGGTATCATCTTGTTGGACTTATGCCCACGATTGGTTTGAGGATGAAATTTTCACCGAGAACACTCAAGACTGGAATATGGTGGCAGCTAGGAAGGTTGATCCTAGATGAACCAGGTTTAGATCTTTGAGCTATGAAGAGCAGGCCATGCTATTGGAGAAAGAAATTCAAGGAGTTGGTCGACACCCTGAAGCAGTAGTAGCATATGAATTGGAGGAAGAAACAAATGACCCCAAAATAGACATTAAGGTCACAGAGGCTCATCAGGGAACCCTGATACAAATCAGAGTTTTCCTTGAAGATCAAATAGCTCAAGAAAGTGGCTCACTTTTATACCCGCAGTCTCGGCTACTAATGAAACGGATGTAGGATAACCCGCATCTTTCCATAAGTCTTGGAATTTCAGTTACTGTCCAAAGAGTTCTGATAGAACCTAGCAATCTTGGTCTCAGAGTCATCGATGGCGCCAATGGGTCGGGTAATCCTGACTGTACAATATCTCCAATTGATGTCTCGGGAGAAGGAACATCTCAACTAGAGACAGGTCAGGTGTCGATAGAAACAGAAGCGCGCAACCCCTTAAGCACGCTAATACATATATACAACAACGACGAGAGCATAGAGCCTTCTCATGGCACTCCGGTGCGCATCCAAGAAGAAGAAGGTCCTGAAAAGACCTTTTCCCCAAGTCCAGAAAAAGTTGCTTATGCTGGGCCTAGCGTTTAGGACCAAGTAATTCCACAAAAGGAAGTTGAAGCTGAAGGTAATCTCAACACAAGAAAGTCCAATGAACTGAAAATAGATGTAGGACCAAGTGACGAGTCTCTACAGAAGGAAATCGGTAGTTCCATGATCGATGAGAAAGTAAGTGACAAGTCCATACAAGACACCTCTATCCTGAAAAATACTCAGATCCTCGGTGAACAATAAGTAGAAGTTAGATCTACAAGGCAGAATGAAGAAATTCGAGAGCCCACCCTCGAACAAATTTACACTGTGGGAATCTTGGGAAACAATCTCACATGGGGTGATCAGTAGATACCAAACCTGGTAGATGAGGTCACAGACATCTATGTGATCTCCTATGATCAAAAGAGAAAGGATATCGTTCAGAAGACTGCAAAGAAGAGAAGAATCACCCTAGATCATTCCATCATAGTCGTCACTGAGGAGAAGTTAATCGATACAATAGATGCCCGTATGTATGAGTTGATTTGTGTGGTAAAATCCCTCTTAGAGGCCGCCCAGGATAGAGCCAGGAGATATGAAAAGAAACTTTCCATCGTCAAAAAGGAGCTCGAACACTTGCGCCATCTTGTCAATTACTATAAGGGTGCTACACAGACAGTCGTGTATTTAAAATATGAGTTTGGTAAATTTTATGATGAGTTCAAGAAGGAAAGACAATTGTTAATCTCGAATATAGCCGAATTCCAGGAAGACACTCTCATGGCACTCACGAGATGTAAGGAAATGGAGTGATGGTATGAGAAGGCACAACAGGTAGTGGAGAGGCTCAAGTTTATTCAAGTAGTCCAAAAAGTCCGAGAAAAGGAAGACCACAACATTCGTCTAGTAAGTAAAAGCAGTCTCAATCGCATGAAGCGATCGACCGAATACTGGGCCAAAATGTCTCGAATCCCACACAAAGAAATCCAAGAACAATGGGCCATATCTCAAAAAGAATGGGATAAAATCAATAAAATAATGAAAGACATCATACTCCTTGAGTATGGTACCCCCGATATGTTTATCGACCTAAGTGAAATAATCAATCTATGCACCGAACAGGATGCGTCATGGGCCGAAGAATGTGCAAAGGTCACCAATGCAAAGCCCGGGAAAATACAACAGTTTGCAGGACATCCAATCAGAGCCAGAGCCATACTTCAGAAGTTGAACTTCAGCCTCGCAAAATATTGAGCGCACGCAATAGACATCAGGGGAATCTATGCATCTCCAATGGAATAACATAGGTTTCCATGGGCCAACACCTGTGAATAACTCTTTATCATATGGTTTGATTATGAAAGAGTCCACCCTTTCCAAGAGACAACTCGAGTGGACTATTGAAAGACTGTTAGATGATGATGCCACATGGAGATTCTTGATTAGCCCAAATTGTATTTTACCGTTAATTACTATTAAGAATTTATATTATAAATAGGAACATCGACCGATGGTCAAAGGGTCAATGGTTTTTGTAAGAAATATTTTCTTTTGGTTGTTGATAATTATTTTGAGACTGCTACAAATTAAGAAGTCCTTCTGGACCAGAGATGAGTTATTTTCATCAGATGTATGTGATTGGAGTCGGGGAATATCTACTTCCTTTCTTGTTCCATGAATGTTGCAGTAAATGAGTAAGAGAAATTAATTTTGTTGTCAAGTTATCTGGTGTAATGTTTTTATGTTCCTTTCCTTAAATGATGAAAGTAAATCATTGTGCTTCTATGTGATGAATGTCTTGGTAGATGAATTATTTTTCTTACCGTGACATTGATTACAGTTGTGTTTCTTTCTCTATGATAAGTAGTTTACCTCAACTATGTGATGAATGTCTCGTTAGATGAATTATTTTTCATACCCTGATCTTGATCATATATGCATATTCTTTCTGTTAAGTAGTTTTCTCAGACAACAGTTGGATACTCTTTCGGTTAAAGTATTATTACTAAGCCCTTTGGCATAGGATCGTTGTTTGCATGTTCGAGTAGCGGGTTATCCCAAGCTCAACCCCTTCCCAATAGTTAAAACTCTTGTACTATCTTCGTCAAGTTGGTTTATATTGTCTTTCATCTCTTGTACCTGCCCCACCTAAGAGAAAATACATAAAAAATTGTCTTAACCGAAGGAAGAGAATTCACCAAAAAAAAAAAAAGATCATCGATAATTTGGCCATATTGTAAGATCTGGAGAACCATTCCACTCCAAACGTTGTAGAGTCTAATTGGGCCTCGGTGGTGGGTTTGGTGCTTATTGTTGAATCGGCATGTTTCCCTTCACCCCCATCCTCCCTTGAAGAAAACAATAAATAAGACTAGTATTTAGCACTCCCGACGAAGTTTTTGTACACTCCATTGAAGACTTAATAGACTTCATGATCACCAAAATCCAAGAACCTCTTGACCTCATACCCAAGACGTGAGTTGACGACATCTCCAAACCTAACGATCTTTCAGAAGAGGAAGAGCCCGACTCCGACTTTGAATATATGGAAGAGAACAATGGTCGAGAGGAGGAAAGGGAAGTTCCACTTCAAGACAACCAACCTTGGTTGGTCGGGGATGCTGTGGCTGTCCCTAGACAAGTACACAATCTCCCTTGGCACTCAGAAAAGTTTCTCTCCAAGTATGATCCTGAAACCTCAGGATTTCTCGAAGATCATATCAAGAAGTTCATACTCGTGAGCAGGCTTATGAATGTTCAACATGAAGACGTGGTATGCAGAATTTTCCCCTACTTGTTTGAGAACTCGACTTCCACTTGGTATTTTAACTTGCCAGTAGGATCCATAACCAGCTGGACTAAGTTCCAAAAGGATTTCCTAGACAAATTTACCGAAGAAACTACCACGGGAGCCCTTATGGATGAATTATTCATAGCCACCATGACCCCAAAGAAAAGGGCCAAATATTTCAATCAAATATTCACAACTATCCTAAAAAAAATTCAGCCTGTGGTGAAACTGGCTCAAGAGTTGCAAATTGAGGTCTATGCCAATGTGCTTCCAACCTCTATTTCCATGTTCGTTAAAAGAGCCTCTAAGAAAACCCTCGTGGAGAATTTCAAAGAGGCCAAGATGATAGAGTTCCAGATGAAAGGGTGTAAAGAAGACTAGGCATATCTAGCGAGAAAAGAAAGCCATCCCCCTCCCAGGAGAGGACTCCTCTTGACTAGACCGTTGGGGAAGCTAGATGAACCAACTTCCAATAAGGGTAATGGAGATATAGAAGACCTGCAACGCATGCTAAATAAACTATCAAATGAGATTATAGATAAGAAAATAAATGTGGGTGAGGGAAACCAAGACCAAAGACCCTATAATCCTTTCCTTAAAAGAAACTAGCCTTTCAAAGCAATTGAACCTCACCCAACCAACCTAAAAATTGACTTAGGGAATGTCACATCTGATTCTTTCTGTACATACCACCAAGAGAACCACTCAGAAAGGGAATGTCCTCAGTGGGTCCACACCATGAATTTAATGACCAATCATTTTCTGGGTGAAGTCTCTTTGACCGAGCCATCTAGCAGTTCAACCTTTAACATTGCCCATCAGGAAGAGACTGACCCACCACAAGATACGGGCATTCTGATATGGGATCTCGATGTGATCACATCTTTAGATGATTTGTTTAAACCTCAGGAACCACCCGCAGAGATATCGGTGGTACAAACACGTAGTAAGGTTCAACCCTGCCCAAAAGATACTGATGCCACCCGTGCCTCACAAAGTAAATTAACTCTTGATCACCCGAGAATGCCTTCCACTCCTGGTAAAAATCCTATAAGTATCCATACTCATGATTCTCCTAAATTATATTACAATGTAGTGGAAGATTTGAAGAATATGAAAGATAATGTATCGGTTATGGACATATGTAGAATCCCTCAACAGAAAGACCTTATGTTGCAAGCTCTAAGTTTGGTAGAAAACCAAACCACCGGTGATGGTCAAGAGAAGAATATGCCCCCTACAGATTTGGCAAGAAAACCAACAATAAACACCTACTCAAAAGGCAGGAAGGAGAGGCCTTTTGTACCACCTTTCCTTTTAACATTCGAAGTCTTCAACAGGAATCTCCACAACTTTCTGGTAGACTCTGTGGCATCTTCCAATGTCATGCCCTTGGCAATTTGTAAAAAATTAGGTGTTTTCCCTCTAAATAGTGATAATCATGTCATACAAATGGACGGGACCCAGGTCAAAGTCATGGGGGAACTCAAAGATGTGATTATTAGGGTAGCCACTCATCCTAATTTCGTGCAGGTGATTGACATCATTGTGGTGGATATCCCTGAGGGATATGGGCTATTATTGAGCCGAGATTGGTCCAAAAAAATAAACGGATACTTCATCACAGACTGGGCACACCTTTGGCTATCGTTGAAGGGATACAAGAACATGATCAAAATAGATAGGGAAAGATATATGAAACATAGGATCACTGACCTGGAAACCCCGAACGAACCAACTTTTACCGATCTTCCCATACTAGGGAATTATTCTTGTGATTCTCACTTTGGAAATTTTGATCCTCTCATGTCTGATGTTTCGCTTACCCAAAGCTCCAAGATGATCTTTCAAGAAGAATTCCCGATGCCAATGGAAGAGTCTCTCTTTTTTCAAGACCTAGTGTTAGGTCTTCCGAAATAAAAGATCGAAGAGTGGAACACTGATTATAATGGAAATAATCGCTCACAAATTTGGACCCTTTATTTTGATGGATCCAAGTCACAAGAGGATTTGGGAGTAGGGTGCATCCTCATCGATCAAAAGGGTAAATGCCATTTCTTATCGTGTAGACTAGAATTCGAGTGCACCAATAGCACTGCAGAGTATGAAGCCCTGGTACAAGGGTTAAATAAAGCCATAGATCTTAATGTCAAGGAATTAAAGGTGTTTGGAGACTCGAAAATCATTATTAGACAAGTGAGAAACACTATACACTGCAACTCCTTTAATCTTAAGAACTACTAGCAGGAGCTGCAGAGGCTGATAGAACGCTTTGAATCTTTCAATATCACTATGATCCCTAGAGTGAAGAACATCCTTGCTAACTCCTTAGCCACCGCTGCTTCAATACTCTCATCTTTAGAATATTACGAAGCCTCCCAATTCACTGTAGAACTACTCTACAAGCCATTGGTACCTAATAATATCTCTAATTGTAAAGTCTTTGAGGGGGATGAACAAATCATAAGCTTCTTGACTAATCAATACAACTTCAAATACCTCGCTATTGACAACGAAGAGTTCTAAAATAAACTAATGGAAACCAGTCCTCGAGAGGGTCAACACATGGATAAACCAAAGTCTCACACAATTCCAAAAGGGATATCAAATCTAGAGAATTTGTTTGATCTAAAGGAACGATTCAAAGGACCTAAAAACAAAAAGTCTGGTAGCTCCTTCCCCCTCCACGAAACTGTAAATCTTGGAACCCCAAACAACCCAAAGTATGTAAATCTCGACAAAACGATATCTAAAGAGGAGAGGAAATCCTACCAAAAATTATTCAAACAATACCAGGATGTGTTCACTTGGTCCTATAAAGATTTGAAAACGTATGATACCCACATCATTCAACACACCATATCGTTGAAACCCGAAGTCAAACCTTTTCAATAGAAGCTCTAAAAGTACCACCCATCCTTGGAACCCCTAATGTATCAAGAGTTAAGGAAGCTTTTAGATGTGAAGATAATTTTCCACGTTAGACATTCTGCCTGGGTAGCGAACCTTGTTCCAGTAAAAAAAAAGTCAGGAGAAATCCAATTATGTGTAGAATTTCGTAATATCAACATATATTTCGAAAAGGAGAATTACCTCGTCTCACCGATGGAGCAACTCCTATAGACTGTGTCGAGCTCAAAAAATTTCTCCCTTCTAGACAGATTCTTAGGATACAACCAAGTGTTGGTTTCAAAGGAAGACCGATTAAAAACTACCTTCCGAACCAAATGGGGAACCTTTGCTTATAAAAACATGCCTTTCGACTTGATTAACGCAGGAGTGACCTTTGAAAGGGACATGGATGTGGCATTTCAGGGACTTATAGGTAATTATGTGGTAGTGTATTTATATGACGTAATGGTCTATTCGAAGAATAGAGAGGAACACATCCAACACTTAACTCAGATTTTTGAAAGATGCCGAAAATATGGTATATCACTAAATCCTAAGAAAAATATCTTCAGTATTGAAGAAGGTAAGTTGTTAGGTCATATTATGTCTCAAGCGGGAATTCACATAGACCCAGAAAGGATTAAATCCATAGCTCAACTCCCGCTACCCCATAACAAAAAGGTTATGAAGTCTTTTTTCAGGAAAATTAATTTTGTAAGGAAATTCACCCTTGACTTCGTCGAAATCATCAAACCCTTACAAAAAATGATTCAAAAATATTCCAAGTTTAAGTGGGATGATGAAAGAAAAGACGCTTTCAACAATATCAAAGTTGCTATATCTGGGGCCCCGGTATTGCAAAGTCTTGATTTCAATAGAGACTTTAACCTTTATACTTTCACCTTTGACCAATCGCTAGCTGCAGTTTTGACTTAGAAGGACAATGACAACAACGAAGCCCCAGTGTCATTCATGAGCACCAACCTTCAAGTAGTTGATCTCAATTATCCCACCATAGACAGGTAGGCCTACGCGGTCTATAAAGAAGTAAATCATTTTAGGTCATACATCCTCAAGAATGACACTAAGGTGATTGTGCTAGACCCCGCATTTTGATCCTTGTTTACCCAACCAGAAATGGGAGAAAGAAGAGGGAACTGGATGGTGGTATTCCAGGAATTTGATCTAGATATGAAACCAACGAAGTTAGTAAAAGGACAAGGTTTGTGCAAGCTCATAGCCGAAGCTCAAGATCAAGAAAACCAAGATCCAGGGTGGGATAATGAAATATCACTCTGGTGTGGTGAAGCAACATACATTTCGCTGGGACTAGACTCCTGGTATAAGAATTTGGCTCATCTACTACATCACAAGACATGTCCCAAAAATGTCAACCCCGAAGAAAGGAGAGCCCTCTGATTAAAATCTGCACAATATCGCCTCATAAATTTATTACTCTTCCGGATCAACTATGACGGGGTATTATTGAGATGTCTCGAATGCAAAGACGTCGATAAATTGCTGAAAGAACTCCACTATGGCCCCACTGGTGGACATTTTGCAAGGAACACCACCACTCATAAGGTTCTGAGGTCCAACTTTTATTGGCCCACTTTGTTCAAAGACGCTCATGCTTACACATGGAATTGTAAGAGTTGTCAAATAAGTGTTGGCAAGGAGAGAAGGGAAGCAATCCCACTTCATCCTGTAACTGTCTCTAGACCATTTGAGCAGTGGGGGATGGATATCATAGGAGAAATTATATTCACAAGTATATTCTTACTGCCATTGACTATTTCACAAAGTGGGTAGAGGCCATCCCTCTGACCCATGTAAATGAGAAAATAGTCATCCAATTTATAGAACAACAACTAATTACAAGGTTTGGCGTTCCTTCCATTCTGGGCTTTGATAATGCAGCCTACTTCACCTATACCCTATTGAAAGAGTTTTCTCTGAACAAAGGAATCATAATCAAGTACTCTACAAATTATTACCCTCAGGGAAATGGTGTGGCAGAGTCAGCCAATAAGAATCAGGTGAGGATACTAAAGAAGATAGTTTTAGATAACCATAGAAATTGGCATAACCAACTCCACAATGACCTATGAGATGATAGGGTCACACCCAAAGAGGCTATAGGGAATTCCCCATACTTTCTGGTCTATGAAGAAGAATCCAATCTCCCGAATGGGCTTTATCTTCCATCTCTCCAATTGGCCCAATAGTCTAACGATGATAAATCCCTAACCATGCAACAAAGAATCAACACTCTTCTCATGCTGGAGGAAGAGAGGGAAAGGGATAAGTCTAAATTTTTATCCCATCAGCAAATAGTGAAAAGATGGTTTGATAAGCATAAGGCTAAAGAATAGAATTTTTATGTAGGAGACTTAGCTCTAAAGTGGGATTAGGTAAATGAACCCAAAGGGAAGCATTCCAAGTTTCAGAGACTATGGATTGGTCCTTTTCATGTGGTTGAGAAGATCGGTGTAGGTACTTATCGTTTGCAAAATCTGAGAGGGGAACCTGACTCCCTCCTGGTAAATGGCCAATCCCTAAAGCAATACTTCCAATAATAACAACACAATAAAAGTTAAAAAAATAAAAATAAATATATATATATATATTTCCAGTTGGAACAAATAAAAGAAGGACCAAAGATATATGTTTTATGGGACAAATATTCTATGTTCACCTAGTGAATCCCCATTTTTTGAGTGCTCAACACACCCTAAAAGTTTTGTGACCACTTCCTTTTGGGTACCACCTTGTCTTCTACCTTCGATTGTTTTCACCATGGTTTGAGCTTGATAACCTCCTTATCTAATATGTTTCATATCCAAGTTTTTGTTGAGAATATTAAGAACCATCTTGAGAAACACCACGACTAATCAAGGAACCAGTGACCAAGATTTCTCCCGACTTACTTGAGAAGTTCGACATCAATGAAATATTAAGGTAGATAAAATTGTATGGGAATTCAAAGTAGCCGAGTGCCAACATTCGTCGGTGTTGGTCAATAAGAGTATCTCTTTAACACATATAGTCTCTGAAAATATTTCTCTGAACGTCAGTCCTTTTAGCTTCGACAGAGAATTGTAATCATAAGCGTCGCACAAAAGAGGAGTTCCACCACCGACCGTCAACGCCCAAAACATCACCAATCCCAACATCACCAGTATCGAGAGTTTTATCAAGAAAATAACAATGTTGATAAACAATGTAAATAGTAGTCGATCCCTGATATTTATGAAGGTAAGACGTGACGTGACGTTTAACCCCTATCCGTGTCAAGTACTCCACATTCAAATATTTAGTTAATTAGTAGATCGTGCATTAGTTACTAGCTCGTGCATGAATGAAAAGGGAACCGTTAAACTCATTGATACAATGCATCTCCATTCGCGCCTCTTCTGTCAATCAGTTAAGTCTTAGTGGAAGAAATACGATAGCGTTATATTTTTAAATCTGCATTTATCACCCATATTAACTAATTGATATGACTGGTAGTATCTCCCATTTATATTCTTTTAGTTCCTTTTTGTGTGATCAGACTCTACGTAGCAAGGAATTCAGAAAAAACAGGAGGATGAGGCCACCAGTCCAGAGGAAGCATCCGAAGTCCAGTGAGTATTAAACAATTTTCTTAGCAAGAATTATAGGTATGGGTTCTCTTATGGATTTACATTTCATTTTTATATGTTCTCACTCGATGCTGCTCTGTATATGTGTTTAAAAGGTGGTTTTGATTGCAGGGACAATGCCTCCAAAGAAGCCATCCACCAAGAAATTACCACGGGCACCAAAGCTGCAAGAATCGGAAATAGGAGAAGGCTCCTCCCGAGTGGTTGCAAGAAAATTAGATTTTTCTCCTAATCCATTGTCTATCATCAAGGCGATCACCAAGGATCCCTTTGTCCAACCCCCAAATTTCAGGGATACAGAGGAAAGAATTGGAGCAAAGATGACCTTTCCTCGTTGGGAATAAGTCTTCAAGAACATCAATAAAGAAGAGCCCCTCGAATATACTCTACACAATGACCCTGATACAAGGAATATCTATGACGAGGTCCTCTCAAACATTCGCAGGGGTTATCTGTGCATGGTGGCAAGTTGGTCTCTGGTTTTCCCTTTCCTCGAGCTCTTAAAGTGGCTCATTGATCACACCAATGCACATAAATGTTTGATTAATGATGACAATGGCGAATGCGTCAGGGTTTTCCTGCCATCAGAAGTTCAGAAATACTACAAACTCAATGAGTCCGTAGAAAAGTTGAACACTGATTTCGTGGTGAATTTCTATGCCTCTCATGACACTAGAAAAATCTTGGCATCCTGGTGGAGGGAAGACAAGAAATTCATGAACCAAACTTTTGGATGGTACCCGATAGTCAATATCAGGGAACCATATGCCTATCTCATGGCCCTTCTCTGCATATTACATGGGGAGAAAGACTTCTCCTGGTTTTTGGAAGCTTTGATGCCTCTGGATTTTACAATCGTCATTTTGGGTACTGGTTTCAATTGGAGTGCTATCATCTCCAAAAAGTTGAGCACATGCATAAAAAAAGCTCAGGTGCCAAAGGAAGGATATAACCCTACCTTATACATGGCTTTGTATCTACTAGACGTCATCTGTTCCAGGAACGCTTTTGTTGGGATGGAATTGAGTTGGTACCCTTCGGAGCTTGCAGTCCATGTATACTACAACATCTTGTGGGAAAACAGGTACAAGTAATCCTATGCTATTATCTGTGATCATTTTATTGCGTCCATTTACTTCTTACTCTTTAAGAGAGAATGCCCTAGATTATCAGATGAAGCAAAGAAGGTCAGAGTCAAAATTGGTCACTAGTATTTAGACAAAAGAGAAACCTACATCAAGATTTTCGGTGCCAGAGGGGCCCCACATTTATCACCCCTTTATGTTCTCGACCGGCTAGTGTTAGGAGAAATCTGCTATCAAACCATCATACAAGGATACAATGCAACTTTAGTGAAAGACAAGAAGTGGTCT
>JZKD02S1995879.1:296558-346860 GCA_000966675.3 Picea glauca
TTGTGGGAAAACAGGTACAAGTAATCCTATGCTATTATCTGTGATCATTTTATTGCGTCCATTTACTTCTTACTCTTTAAGAGAGAATGCCCTAGATTATCAGATGAAGCAAAGATGGTCAGAGTCAAAATTGGTCACTAGTATTTAGACAAAAGAGAAACCTACATCAAGATTTTCGGTGCCAGAGGGTCCCCACATCTATCACCCCTTTCTGTTCTCGACCAGCTAGTGTTAGGAGAAATCTGCTATCAAACCATCATACAAGGATACAATGCAACTTTAGTGAAAGACAAGAAGTGGTCTTTCATACTGTATGGATTCCATATCGGCTTCTGCATGGTCAAAAATACCGTGCATGCGAAACAACCTGGGCTAGGTCAATTGGAATTTTGGTTCCAAACTGGTCGATTTCGCAAACATGATCCCAAGGGATTGGTCCTACAACACAAGTCACAGGTATCATCCTATTAGCCTTATGCCCACGATCGGTTTGAGGATGAAATTTTCACCAAGAATGATCAAGATTGGGATATGGTGGCATCTAGGAGGGCCGATCCTAGAGGAACCAGGTTTAGACCTTTGATCTATGAAGAGAATACCATGCTATTGGAGCAAGCAATTCAAGGAGTTGGCCGACACCCTGAAGCAATAGTAGCATATGAATTGGAGGAAGAAACAAATAACCCCCTAGAAGACATTGAGGTCACAGAGGCTCATCAGGGATCCTCGGTACAAATCAGTGTTTTACTTGAAGATCAAACAACTCAAGAAAGTGGCGCACTTTTATACCAATAGTATCAGCTACTAATGAAACAGATGCAGGATAACCCACATCCTGCCATAAGTCCCATAATTTCAGTTACCATCCAAAGAGTTATGATAGAACCTAGCAATCCTAGTCTCATTGTCGTCGATGGCACGAGTGGGTCGGGTAATCCCGAGTTTACGATATTGCCAATTCATCTCTCGAGAGAAGGAGAAACACAACCATAGACAGGTTGGGTGTCGATAGAAACACAAGCACCCAACCCCTTGAGCAAGCTAATACATATATACAGTGACGAAGAAAACACAAAGCCTTCTCATGGCACCCCAGTGTGCATCCAAGAAGAAGAAGGTCTCGAAAAGACCTTTTCCCCAAGTCCTGAAAGGGTCTCTTCTATTGGGCCTAGGGTTCAGGACCAGGGAATCCCACAAAAGGAAGCTGAAGATGAAGGTAATATCAACACAGGAAAGTCCAATGAACTGGAAATAGATGTAGGCCCAAGTGACAAGCCTCCACAGAAGGAAATCGACAGTTTCACGATCGATGAGAAATTAAGTGGCAAGTCCATACAAGACACCTCTATCATGCCCAATACTTAGGTCCTCAGTGAACAACAAGTAGAAGTTGGATCTACAAAGTAGAACAAAGAATTTCGAGAGCCCACCCTCAAACAAATTTACACTACGGGAAGCTTGGGAAACAATCTCACATGGGGAGATCAGTAGATACCAGACCCGTGTAGATGAGTTCCCATACATCTATGTGATATCCTATGATCAAAAGAGAAAGGATATCATTCAGAAGACTGCAAAGAAGAGAAGAATCACCCTGGATCAATCCATTATAGTCGTCACTGAGGATAAGTTAATCGATACAGCAGACGCCCATACACATGAGCTAACTGGTGTGGGAAAAGCCCTCTTAGAGGCCGCCCAGGACAGATCCAGGAGAGATGAAAAGGAACTTTCTGTGACCCAAAAGGAGCTCGAACACTTGCGCCATCTTGTTGATTACTATAAGGGTTCTACACAGACAAATGTGTATTTAAAATATGAGTTGGATAAAGTATACGATGAGTTCAAGAAGGAAAGATAGTTGTTAATCTCGAATATCGTCTAATTCTAGGAAGACACTCTCATGGCACTCGTGACATGTAAGGAAATGGAGAGATGGTATAAGAAGGCGCAGTAGGCAGTGGAGAGGCTCATGTTTATTGAGGCAGTCCAGAAAGGCCGAGAAAAGGAAGACCATGCCATTTGGCTAGTAAGTAAAAGCAGTCTCAATTGCATGAAGCGATCGACCGAATACTAGGCCAAAATGTCTCGAATCCCACACGAATAAATCCAAGAAAAATGGGCTAGATGTCAAAAGAACTGGGATAAAATCAATAAAATAATGAAAGACATTGGACTCCTTGAGTATGGTACCCTCGATATGTTTATCGACCTAAACAAAATAATCAAGTTGTACGCCGAACAGGATGCGTCATGGGATGAAGAATGTGAAAAGGTCACTGATTCAAAGGTTGGGAAAGTACAACAGTTTGTAGGACATCCAATCAAAGCCAGAGCCATACTTCAGAATTTGAACTTCATCCTTGCAAAATATTGGGCACACACAACAGACATCAGGGGAATCTATGCAGCTCCAATGGAACAACACAGGTTTCCATGGGCCAACAACTATGAAGAACTCTTTATCAGATGGTCTGATTATGAAAGAGTCCACCCTTTCCAAGAAACAAATCGGGTGGACTATTGAAAGACTATTAGATGATGACGCCACGTGGAAATTCTTGATTAGTTCAAATTTTATTTTACCGTTACTTACTATTAAGACTTTATATTATAAATATGAACATTGAACGATGGTCAAAGGGTCGATGGTTTTTGTAAAAACTCTTTTCTTTTGGTTTTTGATAATTATTTAGAGACTTCTACGAACTAAGAAGTCCTTTTGGACCAAAGACGAGCTATTTTCATCAGATGTATGTGATTGGAGTTGGAGAAGAATTACTTCCTTTCTTGTTCCATGAATGTTGCAGTAAATGAGTAAGAGAAATTAATTTTGTTGTCAAGTTATCTGCTGCAATGTTTTGATGTTCCTTTCTTTAAATGATGAAAGTAAATCATTGTGCTTATATGTGATGAATGTCTTGGTAGATGAATTATTTTTCTTATCGTGACATTGATTACAGTTGTGTTTCTTTCTCTATGCTAAGTAGTTTACCTCAGCTATGTGATGAATGTCTCGGTAGATGAATTATTTTTCTTACCCTGATCTTTATCATATATGCATATTCTTTCTGTTAAATAGTTTTCTCAGACAACAGTTGGATTCTCTTTCAGTTAAAGTATTATTACTAAGCCCTTTGGCATAGGATCGTTGTCTGCATGTTCGAGTAGGGGGTTATCCCAAGCTCGACCCCTTCCCAATAGTTAAAAATCTTGTCCTATCTTCATCAAGTTGGTTTATACTGGCTTGCATCTCTTGTACCTTCCGCACCTAAGAGAAAATACTGAAAAAACTATCTTAACCAAAGGAAGAGAATTCACCAGAAAACAAAAAAGCTCATCGATAATTTGGCAAGATTGTAATATATGGAGAACCATTCCACTCAAAACATTGTAGAGTCTAATTGAGCCTTGGTGGCGGGTTTGGTTCCTACTATTGAATTAAGGGATTTAATCCCCATCAACAACCCCCAAATCAAATATCCATGCATAAGGATAAGATTTAATGGAAATCAGTGTATGAGAGTTACCTTGTTTGGATTGATCTTCTAGCTTCTTCTTGGTAGCTTCAGGAATTTGATCCTCGATGTTTTTATTTTAAATAATCTATGCCATCCAATCAATCTGTTTCTTCATGCATATAGACTCGGGATGATAACCACAGTTGCATTAATTTCATTCGGTCTTCCCTTTCTTTCCTTTTCCACTTTTGGAGCATGGGGAATCATTGAAAGGTTTGTATTACCATGCCTTCTCTAGCTTTACATGCACCTTTCCCTTTCCTTTTTTCTTGGTCTTCATATTGCATTTGTTTCTTCTCTCATGCACAACAAGTGCATGCAGATTAGATCCATTGATTATACCCATATTGATGATATTGTCTTGGTCATGCATGAGGGATTCAATAAAATGATCTAATGTCAACATTTTCCAGGTTGATCCTGAAGTGAATTTGTTTGTATGGAAAGATGAGACAAAAACAACATAATCCAAACGAAGTGTTTCTAGAATATAATGGATCAATTGGGTTTCTTGATTTGATTTATCAACATTACATCCATTTAGATAAAGGAGGAGGGACTTGAACTTCATAAAGAAGTGATGGATGCTATCAAAATTCCTCGAATCTAAGGAATTCAACTTGATCTCTAGCATATGGCCTCTCATTTCATCCTATTTACGAAAGAGATCCTCCAAGTTTGTCAAAATATCATTTGGTCTGGTACAAGATTCAATGTGAAACATAGACACACAGAGGAGGTTGTAAGACTCATCCATGCGATTGAGATTCCTATTCTTCTTGACAAAAAAATTTGGATCAATCTATGTCACCATAGTAATTTGGTACAAACCTCTGCATCTTAGTTGTTGCATAATTTTCAACTTCCACTCAAAGTATTTACGAGGTGTGATAATTATTGTCGACGAGTAATCCATCTTTTATGAATGCATATTCATGTTATACATACAAATAGAAAATCTTATGCACTTTCTCCTAGAAATCAAGGCTTTGATACCATGTGAAGTTTTCATAGTGAACCTATCTAGTAGAAACTGAACACACAAAACTTGCGAGAGAGAAGAGAAGAGAGTATAATGAAAGAATTGTAATAATAGAATGAGTAATGGTAAAATACACATGATATACTCTACACGAGAGAACTAATTTGTCACAATTGTGATCTAGAGAGATCTAGCCACTCATTGGTAGAGACAAGAGTGAACTTCCACGTAGTCCTAGTTAACTCAAGATGTGATCATCGGTTAACTGACTAATTAATAGTGGAATTATGAGAGAATCATGCATGCACATGAGTGGTGACTTCTTGGTGATGATTCCAAGGTAGTTTCTCCATCACGGTGATGATACTAAGGTATGCATGAAACACTAGGTGATAATACCAAGGTTTCCATGCAATACTCCACTTCTATAGTCTAATTGAGGTGTAACTGACACAATACCAAAGAGGATGTGGCACCCTCATCTAGAGGAGAATATTCTCATCTGGGGGAGAATATCTCTAACCAGAGGAACCCTCAATATAGACTAGTGAACCTAGGAAAATAAATAATAGTTTAGTGTATAATATCTCTAAAAATAGTCCACATAGCATCTTTGGAGTTGTGGCAATATTAACTACCTTGCTAGCTCATCCCCTTACTGCTCCATGATCTATCATGATTCATGAAGTAATCATTCAATAATATTTCACGAAGATTCTTTTCTTGACTTCGATATGCATGTGGTATCTTCTTGATTTCTATCATGCATAGTAGAACTCAGACTAGTGAGCATTAGTAAAACTTAGACTGATGTGCATGGAAAAATCATACTAGTGCATGCCTCTTGTCATCCATTGCACATTTTCTCGAGTGCACAAAAAAAAAAATTCATGCAAAACTACGTTTGTGCATGCACACAATCTCTATCCAAAATGTTTGGGTGC
Source organism: Picea glauca (assembly GCA_000966675.3). Taxonomy (NCBI): domain Eukaryota; kingdom Viridiplantae; phylum Streptophyta; class Pinopsida; order Pinales; family Pinaceae; genus Picea; species Picea glauca. The sequence continues at coordinate 302,006 of JZKD02S1995879.1, forward strand.
TAGTAGGCCCCCACCACTATTATTTGGCTTTTCCTCAAGCCAATGGCCTCATGGAGTGACTAATGCAACGAAATTAAGTGAAAATCATCAACATTGTATGACCAAATAATCAAACCGAGTTTTTTTTGTAGTCAAGTTTGAGTAAGAGAAAAACATATTTCAAGGCTATGGTTGAAACAAGAAACAAGTCTTGGAATGAGTCGAGAAATCCTCAATATAAGTGATGGATTTCAGATTCAATTGTGTAGGTTCCCAAAATCTCTATATTCGAGGGTTTCTGGAGTTGTGAGTGGGAAATGTTTTTGAAGTAAACCATCAAGAAATTGACACCCTAATTGAACCAAGATATATAGATAGAACTATATTCCATGGAATATATCCATCGGTGGAGACCATCATCATCCTCCTATCTCATTTACATAGAAGTAGAGGAAGTATGAGGTGGACCACCAAAACCGGTGGAGAGGGTATCTTGTAGCAATGGGATACCCACTTTAGAAAAGGTGATTATCCATGGCGACAGACACACCAACTCCCATGTCAAAGAGTTGGTGCACCATTGTAGCTTCAAATAACAATTTAGGGAACTATGTGGTGGTAGGTTGTATCTTGTTGGTGAATAAGTGGTTGGGAAAACTACCCATAGTTTTTTTTTAATTGTCAATCATAGCGAGAATGGGACTTTGGGATATTTGGTTGCCTACCCAAAATGCAACCTGAAAGCCCCAAAAAATTTGTTGAACCTAGCCATGAAAGGGAAACTTGACTAAGAGATTGTACTGTAGGAAGAGAGTGGAGGGTTAGTGGGAAATGCAATGGGAATTGGTGGTTGGGAAATGGAAGGGGATGAGAGATAATGGGGCATGAAGGATCTCTCCAACATATCGGTCGGTGGGGACATGTATATATATACTGGGTGATGGCCATAACTGCGTGCCAGACTATGGCAAGGCATCGATCGATGTATATGAAGAGAGAATAAATGTGGACCCACGATTGATTCCCACAATAAAGTATATAACATTTATGATCTGTCATACTGGTTATATTCCTTTTAGAATGTGACATCATAACTGATTTTGTACATGGGCCATGTGTGGTCTGTATGAACTATATTGCTTGATCTTTCACTATGGTGTAGCTCTAGGTAGCTTGAGCCAATCCCATGTGAGTCCCCTATCAAAGCCAATACCTTGTACATAAGTCGTAATCTCACCGAGAATTGGAAATATTGGAAATATCCAGAGTTATCAATCTATCCAGTAGGTTTGTGTGACGGGATCATATCTTCTATTGAAAAAATGGTTAATTATATTGATTATGTACCTTCCTTCCTAATGTACATCCTACTCTATGCCTACCCTACGCTAACTCCAGGTTGGATAAATGTTGCTAAATGACAAGTGATCCTTGTGGTCCATAGTAAAACTTCAACTTACTTCCATTGATAAGTCCCTTAAGAGGTTGTCCCTACAATGTGGCCAACATCGTTTCTTCAACTTCATTGATGTATAATAGGAAAAAGGGGCCCAACCAATGCATACATATCTTATTGAGGTGTTTTAAATATTTTCTATCATATAGAAACACCAAGGAACCTGGTTGTAGATTTTTTTGGTGGATGTTGTGATTTTTCCATTCCTTCTATCTTTTCTCTTTGACCACCTGAATGAATATTTCCACCAAATAATACTCTTCCATCTTCATGATTTTGTCTAATCTATGTTGAAGTGACTATTCATTTGTCATATGGGTAGCTATAGCAATGCGTAGGTTCAGAACAATAAATTCAAGCAGAATGATTGCTTCTTTTTCATAGAACAATATGAAGGGTGTGTGATTCATCAACCATTTGTAGGTCATTCAATATTCCCACAAAGATGTGGGGATCCACTACTCCCAGTCATCACGCTACACATTAAAACATTTGGTTAAATCATGCTCTAAAATCTTATTAAAATATTAAACCATGCCATTAGATTTTGGATGATAGGGAGTGCTCTTATGATGGTAGATCATGAATTCCCAAGTGAGTTCCTTAATGGTCTCATTTAGAAAGTCTTCATATCTTCAGAATGGATTCCTGATGAATTGACATATGTCACACTATTTATAATACTCCTTGGCATTGGTGAAAAGCGAGGGCTACTAAATCCATGTGTGTAGGAGCTTCCACATAGTAGCTTTACTAGAATTATTCCCTCCTGTAATACCCTTATATGCTTGATTCAAAATGGTGTCCCATTCATTCTCTAAGGAAGATAGGCGTAGAATATCATCACCCTCCATATTTTATAATTTTCCAGCAATCAACTGATAATCAACACTATGGGTCACCAGTTGATGACGTTGGGATGGAATATGCCCCATTGGGGCTTGACCCCATGTGAGAAATTCAACAATATTGGCTAGTTGATAAGGAATTTCCTCTATTTGAAATAATTGTGCATCAGGGAGTTTATTGTCAAGGCTCCTATCATCTTCTCTAGACTCAATCCTTTGAAAATGATCTGGTTCGACATTGTATTTCCTTAGTTTTACAACCACCATGAACTCAAACTCTTTGAAGAGTAGAAACCAATGACAGATCGTCCCCCCCAACAATAGGTTTTTGACCAAGTATTTGAGCACTAAGTGATCAGTAAAAAATTTAAAAGGGGTTCCTAAAATATAATTCCAAAATTTCTGCAAGGTATATACCATGGGTAGGAATTCATGCTCAGTCCTTGTATAATTATTTTCGGTATAGGAAAATTTGCAAGTGGAAAAGTAAACTGAATGATCAATATTAACTTTGCCCAACTATGCAATAACTTCTCCCAACACAATGGATGAGGAAACACCATTATCATGAAAAATCTTCGACCAGTCGAGGAACACCATAATTGTTGCAATGACTAGATTCTCCATCAAGGTATCCAAGGCGGTCTAGCATTCCTATGTCCATATGTACTTTGTGTCTTTGCACATAAACTTCTCTAATGGGGAATCAATTTTTGCATAGATCTGAATGAACCACCAGTAATATCCTGTATGACCCAATGTCTCACACTAATCTCAAACTGATGTGTGGGCCACTATATCCAATATGGAAACAATTTTTACTTGGTAGACTAACAATCCATCCTTGCTAACAACATGCCTCAACAATGTCTTGAATGGTGTACAAAATATGCACTTCTTCAAATTTAGTGAAATATGGAGTGACCAACATAGACCCATCATCAAGAGGAGGGATTTCATTTTCTCTTTTAACAAACATAACATTGTCAAGTCATCCAAGTAAATCTCAAGGAACTTGTGGTTAAATTATCTAAATGTTGTAACCATGATCCTTGTAAAGATCGTGGGTGCATTATTTAGTCCAAAGGGAATCATCATATAAGCAAAGGAACCCACTCTATCACAAAAGTGGTCTTGTCTTGATCTTCCTCTGTGATATGGACCTGATGATATCCTAAAATTCCATTTGTAAAGGAGCAGGCCTCCCACACTCCAAAATTTTTGAAAGCATTATCGATGACAGGATTAGGGAAAAAATCACGCACACATGCAACATTAAGGATCTGTAGGTCCAGAAATATTGAAATGTCACATGTTTTATTTTGTTTCACCACCATGGGACTAATGCAATTAGACTCCTCCATAGGAACAATGATTCTGGCATCTAGCATCTGATCCAACTCCTTGTGCACTATTTATTTTTACTTGGGGTTTAATCGGTAGGGCCTCCTACTAATAGTTTTAGAAACTATCTTGAGATTAATTTTCATATCCCCTAGGGACCCTATGATCCCATTCATATTTTAGAAGATCCAAGGGAACAAGTCCTTGTATTTTTTGAGAACATATATCACCTGAGTGAAAATATCCTTATCCCAATAATCTACAATGATAACCATTTTGGGTGCTTCCTCAGTGTCGATATTATGTTTCTTTGTTTTAATTGGATGGCCATATTCCAATGCAGCCATACCCACCTTCTTTCCTTCCACTCCGTTCTCTCCCTCAAATTCTTTGATCTATATGCCTCTTGCATCATTGTCATCAACATCATCAACTTCAAATTTCCAACAATGGACAACCTCTTTTAGTTTCTCCACCAGTTGAATCGTGGTGGAAGATAAAGTTTTTAATTTGGAGTTCCTCCTTTTGAACAAGACATTCTACTATGAAGCTAAATGTTGAGAAAAATTATGCACTTACATGAACCCAATCTACTATTTTCCTCCTAATCTTCTCCTGAATATACCAACTCCTTGGATCCATATCCATAGTATGGAAAAACTTGTGGACCCATTTAGTCTAAGGAATATTCTTGGTATTCCAATTTCGTTCGCAATAGTGAATGTTGTTCTGAGGATCTTCAATTTGCTTATATTGATTGAAAAATTCAAAATTATAGATGGGATATAATCTCTCCTTTATAAACTCAACCACTTGTGCCTAGTCCTATACATTCATGTGATGTGTCACCCTCCAATGCATAGGTTTTCCTCGTACTACGACATCCATGTAAATAATCCTTTGATCTTCTATAATAGTCTTTTCCATCTGTACTAATACATATTCTATTGGCCCTTTCCCATCAAACCTTGAGGCATCACATATCTCGAAGCCAATCCAATGCGACATCTCTTTAGTTATCCTTTCACATCTTCATCTAGATGCCTCATACATATTATATTTCCACTTCTCCATGGAATCCTATGAATGAGTGTCATATGACTTCATGCTCCTCCAAATCATCTCCTTGTCCATTGTGGGATTGACATAATCTTCCCTTTCCCCCATGATCTTGTAAATATTTTCAATAATAGAGCTTCAAAGATCCTCATTCACCGATGCGTTGTATGTGTCGCCTTCATTTGAATGTAATGTCACAATCATGCATAGGGTGTGTTAGTCCTAAATTCTACACCTGACTGTTAAAGGAAAGAGCAAGGCCACCTCAAGTTATAAATGGTTGGATTTTTTATTTATGGGTTAGTTAGAGGGTTAGTTTACCAAGACATGATCATAGTTTGGTTGGAAAAATGAAATGGATGAGGGTCCTCCTTGGATGGTGTAACACTAAGGATAGACAAGTGAAACAATAAAGGTAAAAAACAAAGAAAAACAACAAACAATTTAATGAACAATCTGCTGCCAAAAGTTTAAATCTTAAAATATCATTTCAAGCATTAAACATGTACCAAAAACACAATCATTCCCACAGTGTTGGCACAAGGGTAGACCCAGGGTTCAGTTCTAATAGTGAACCAACAAGCGCTAACTACTGGCCCTTTCAAAAACACCTACAAAGAAGATGCAATCTCACCCGATAGAGCTATAGGGGGTTGCAAGACACAAGTGTCTAAAACTAGAGGAAATGAAAAGTGGATCCATAGAAACACTCTCACACAGATCTAGATATTATTTATCTTTCTTGAGCCTACTACACGAACTATATCTCACATATACCACACTATTTCATTAACAATATATCATAGATCAGAAGAACACAACATCAATCACACACAACAATAGGATATACGTGGTTCACCCTCTCCCTAGGGCTACGTCCACAAAACCGGGCTTATAATATATTAGATGAAAGCATACAGTTCTGTCTGCACTTACATTGCATATCTCTCTCTTTATTTCTCTTCTCCTCTCTTCCCTCCTTGTGCACCCAGCTGCAAGGTTGATCTTTGTACCCAGCTGAAGATCTTATAACATAGACTCTCTTTCAACAAAATACTCCTCTCTAAAAAAATAACAATAATAACTCATTACATAATTGAACCCATCCTAGGTCCTATTGACCTTTATTTATACATTACAATGACTCTTGGACATCCTTAGGCTGAAACCTAGGTGTCAAAACCCTAAATACGAAAACCCTAGGTGTCTAAAACCCTAGGTCAACTAGACCTATGTTTTCAGGGCTTCTCCAATCTGTCTTTCCTTCTTTCTTGCGAGGTGATCCAAAGCATCTATGTGTGTCTTCTTATGCTTGTTGATTAATCCATGATCCATATTCCTTGATGATCTATCTTCCTTGCTCTCCCCATCCAACGAATTGCTTTTTCTTACTTTGCTTCGTCTTTTTTGCTCTTTTGGTCACTTCGACCCAATCTCAGTCAACTTGTCTTTCGAGCAGTTCACACTTTGCACTTATTTCCTTAATATTCACAAAATTCCATAACCAAGGGCCAATAGTCCCCCGACACTCAAATGTGACTCATCCCAAGGAACTTCAAGTCTAAACCATTTGTTTTTCTTCATCGTCAGATTGTGTGGAGCATCTTGTGCTTTCTACTCCGTCCCACCATTCTGTGTGCAGAGTGTATTTTTTGTGTGTGGTACCCAATTTCAACTACACCTGGTACACAGACCCTTCTTCTTTTGCTCTTACTGAGAGTTGCGAGGAAGTTGGTTGTCATAGTACAATTTCAACTGGATCCCATTCACTAAACCTTCCTTCCAGTATCCATTCAAAGTCCTCAACTGTGCATCTCCTCCTTCCATGACATAGGCAACCTCATAAGTCCCAAGCCAATGCGTTATGAACTTTCCTGGATGCTTCATGAATTTACTGTCATATACCAATATGATATCTCCTTGCTTGAAGGCTTTCTTCTTGATGTGACTATCATGATAGGCATTTTCTCGTTCCTTCTGTAACTACTGATGGAATCCTACAACAAATCAATCATATTCGAGTTCTACCAACTACACAAGCCTCTCTTGAACAATGCCAGTGTCATCCATATCCATGAATACTGCAATTATGAGACTAGGAACCAAATATTCAATAGGGACAATTGCTTCTAGGCCATACACCAACTTAAAGAGAGTCTGAATTGTTAGCTTCTTGTATGTAGTTCTATAGGCCCATAGTACTGTTGGTACTCTCAAATCCTAGTCATCCTTGTTCACACTACAAATCTTCATCAACGTTGTCTCCAAGATCTTGTTGAAATCTTTAACAGTCCCGTTCTCTTGTGGATGGTAAGAAGTATTGTTCTAATGGCAGATGTCAAATTCCCGAGTCAAAGATTCAATAGTATTATTAATAAAGTGTGTGCCTTGATCGCTCATCATGGTCTTTGGGTATCCAAACCTGGTTATGATATCCTCAAATATAAATCACGCAGCTGTAGTTATACTATAGACCTTAAATTCTCTTGCTTCTGCCTATATTGTCAAATACTTTGTCATAGTGATGATGTATCTAGATCTTATGTGCTTCCCTAGTGGGTTTATAGGTCCCACAAAATCAATTTCCCATTTCTCAAATGCTTGCAAAGTTAGTTGTGGTGCTAAAGGCATCTCATCTCTTCGGGAAGGATTCCCAACTCTTTGGCATACATTGCAGGATTTATAGTATTCCTTGTCATATTTATGTAAAGTAGGCCACCAGAGGCCAGCTCTAAGAACCTTTTGTGTTGTTTCTTTGCCTGCGTAGTGTCCTCCTGCGATGCTTTCATGTGATTCTACTAAAATCGGTGGTCTTTCTGCCTCCATAACCCATCTCCTCGGGATCTCATGAGGTCCCATCTTGTATAATTGTCCATCTATAAGTGAAAAATCTATAGCGTGCACTACCAGCTATTTCTTCTGGATGATTGTATATTCACTAGGTGTCATTCCTGTTGATAAGAACTGGACTATCTTGACAAAGTGATCATCAAAATTTCTAATGGCCAACAACTGTGCATGTGGTAGTGTATCCTCCAAACTAGTAGGTTCCTCTCCATGCTCTAACCTAGACAAATGATTAGTTCCCTTGTTCATTCTGCCTGGCTTGACCATAATCTCAAAATCATATTCTTGGAATAATAATAGCCACGTGCATATTCTTCTCACCAACACTATATTTTTGACTAGGTATTTCAACGTGGAGTGATCAGTGAACATCTTAAAGTGGCCTCCCAACAAGTAGTGATGAAAATTCTACAGTGCGTACAACATGGATAAACCTTTCCTCTTAGTGGTGGTGTAATTTATCTCAGTTGTTGAGAGCTTCCTGATAGAAAAGTCTAAAGGTTGGTCAATATATCCTGCTCCTGGTTGTGCTAACACTGCTCGTAGTGAAATATAAGATGCATCGACATGCACATGAAATTCCTTGCTCCAATCTCAGAAATCCAGAATAGGCGCAGTAACCATTTTCTTTTTCAGAGTATCGAAGCTCTGTTGACATTCTTCTATCCATTTCTTGGCATGAATTTGATCAGACCAAGGCCCTTCTCAGGTTACCAACAAAAGGTACAAAGTGGTCTAGAGCACTGGCATTTTCATCTCCTCCGAAGAGAAGAACTCTCACCCGAAGCGCTATTGAGACAAATAGATAGGGAAGGGTAGGGAAAATACTAAAGAGTATCCATAGATCGTTCAGAACTCATTCCTTTTCTCATGCAAGAGACGACATCAGATCTGAAACATCTAACCACAAGAATTGAACCTACTTATTTTATGAACAATGATTGAACATAGAACCATCAAACAAAACTCATAAAATATAAAGGAACAATTTAATGCATAAGTAAACATACAAAGACACATCCTATTTTTAAAATTTGGTTCTCTTTCATATTAGCTCCAGGATCCTTCCTTTATTACAGACTCGGAGTTACATAGAAAGGTTTAGTACAGACTCTGGCTTGTCTCTTCTCTCGACTTACAACAAGTTTCAAAAACTAATCCCAAAACCTAGGGAGACACTGATAGACATGACTCACCCCAGCTCTAATCCAACCAACGAACTGAACAAACAACAAAAACAAAACCAACCCAACCCTTTTACAATTATATTAATTCCTATATATAGCTGGGTTGTGTCTTCCTTGTCAGACTATGTTCTTCCTTGTTCTGTTGCAGTCGTTTGTTGCTTAGCTGGCGTTGCAATGGATTCCGCAACTACTTTTTTGTTACTCTTTCTTCCAACCTCTCATGAAGTTTGCATGACTCATTCTTAATAAAAAATTGTGCAATTCTTACCCAAAAATGAAGGGCCCAACAGGCTCTGACCACAATCCTTGACTTGTCCTCAAGTCAAGCACTTGCTTCTTTCACATCCTCAAGGAGAAGCTATTGTTTTCCCTTGTTCGACTTTTCTTCTTCTTTAAGCTCTTCTATTTGTGTATTTTCTTCCTTTGCCTCTTCAAATAAAGGGCCCAATTCTGGTACCAAATCTAGGGCTCAGTGCTTTACTCCTTGAAATCTTTCAACCTTGTCCTGCCATTTCCGGGCGAGGAGTGATGCTTCTGCAAGGAACTGTTGTGTTGTTTCTTTTTTGTACTCCTTTGGCTTAGAAATAACCAATGAGTTCCACTCGGAATCTTTTGTTGCATCTACCTGATGCATTTTCATGTAGACTATTAGGATAACTGGTCGAAAGTCGCACAGCTCTTTCTTGGCTACGAACTGTGACTCATAGAGTGTATTTAGTTCGTTGTCGGCCTATTGAATTTGGTCAAAATTTTGTTGTTTATCCATAGGGTCCATTGTGACCACAACTTCCTCATTCATCACTTGAATTTTTGTGCACACTTCCTCTAAAACCTGATTTCGTCAAGCGATGATGCCCATCCAGTCACTAACTTCTTTGAATATTTTAGTGCAGTCCATGGTCTGTTTGTACAGTGTTGCCCTGGCATTGTTTCCCTACAATCTTATCTGTTGCGTTTGATCTTGGATTTTTTGGGGCTATTGTTCAGCTTCTTACTAGACTTGTTGTAGCTTCGCTTGTATCTTCTTCATGCGGGTAGCGAGCTATGTCCATGCTTCTTATAACAACTTGATCTGTTTCTTTGGCTCGCTTATCTCCCTGGCTTCTAGTAGATCGGGTGCAACCTTCCAGATATCCGTCTAGCCATCTGCATGTTTTTCCTGCACTTTTTCCAGTTTGCGTTGGACTTGGATTCTATCATGTTCTTCCTGCGTTTGACATTATTATGCAACAAGCCGTTCTTTCCTGGAAATTTCAGCTGATCTCTTGGCTTCCTGGAGCCTTTTCTATAGTTGGTATGTAGAGGCTTTGATTATTCCGAACAACTGTGATGTTGGTCACTGTACCAAGTCTCTAGATGAAGGAGCTGCATTAGTGGGTGCTCACATCTGTAGAGGGAGTCTTCTTTCCGTTGAGTGGCCCAAACGGGTTTCTACCTCCTCCTTCGTTGGTGGTGCTGGTACGATCCTCAACCTTAGGTCTATGGGTAAAAGTGTTAGAACCTCATTTCTGGTTATCCAGAGCTGCATCAATTATGAACATTGTTGGGGGTTCTGGAGGACTTTCTCCTTTTGCACTTGCATGGCTATCTTATCTGGCTCCGTTGTTGATTGTGGTGCATTGTGCACATCTGGTATCTTCGTATCTTCTGGTACTTCTGCATCATGTGTCATGATTTATTGGGCATTCTAAACCTTGGGTGGTGAATTGATTTGATGGTTACGGTCGAGTTCCAACTCTTCTCTGCTTCATGTGGCTTCTTACTATGCTGAAGACTGAGGTTTTTGTTCTTGGGTGTTCAAATTCGAAACATCTCACATCGTGCCTTGCCCTGCGGTTTTGGGGTCAGGGTTGGGAACTTCTGATATGGGATTGGGGGATTCTCTGGTTGTCTATGGGGGTTGTCGTTCCTTTGTCTCTAGGTGTTCTAGTTGCATCAGCTCTGATGTTGTGGTATGATCTGGAATGGCAGTGAGGAGGTTTGGTAATTGGAGTGGTGGGGGTCGCTCAATGATGAGTGTAGCCAGAATTGTTTTAGGCTCTAGGTCATGTTGAATATCAATGAAAGTGGTGATTTTGGTTGTGATGTAGGTGTGGGGAGAAACAAATACAAGGGGTTGTGGGTTCAATGTTTTTTTTGGGGAAACCCCTATTCTGGGCTTCTTCAACAATGGTTCAATACCGAGCACAATGCCCAAGATCTGGTTAACTTGAGATCACGACATCGTCTGACAACTGATAGCGACCTGATTTTTTCCTCTACTCCAATTTATATGTCTCCTCTTCCTCCTCAGAGTAAGTTTGTACCAAAGCATCTGGCTTCTTTGGCTCGAGGCATGAGCTTGGTCCCTCACTTTCTTCCTTGTATTTTTTCTTGAGAAGATCGGTAGGCAAAATGTAATGCATTCCTGATTTACATGGGTTGCATTTAACTCTTGACCATGACATGACCTCTTTATTGAAAGATTCCTCATCCAGATAGAAAGGTAGCGACTGTGTGTGGAAATGTTCCCTCCTAGCATGTCTCGACCAGACGCATGTGTTGTGTCGGTTCATGCTGAAGGTGATATTCAATGTGTTATTATTGAGGATCTCCTATGGGATGCATGGCCTCTGTGTTGCATCTATAATAGAATTAAACCATTTGGAAAATGTTGCGTTGTTGAGTGTTGTGTTCTCTAAGTCTAGTCTAAACTTCCATGGCTCGAACATCTTCGTCATGCACCCTTTATCTAGTATTGTTAGTTGTTTTCCCACAGGTGACTTCCATTTGAGCATTGAAAATGCCACAAGTAGGTATCCATAGGTAAAGGTGCCTCCCTTCTCCTCTTCCTCCTCACAAGCTACTATTAGTTCCTCTAACAAGAAACTACACCAATTGAACACTGCTCCCTGTGTGCAGAAGTCGATGACTGATAGTGCATCTAAAGTGCATTCTCCCTTATAATAAGACCACATAATCTTGTTGGATATGATGTAACAACCAATCTAAACTGTTTTGGACAGTATTGGTTCAATGACTGTTATGCATCCACCTCTCTTTGTGTTAAACTTCTCGTACATGCTAAGCTTGCCTTTCTTCTTCCCATGCTTGTCAGGGCCCTAACATCCCTTTGACACATCGTATTCTTCGGAGGATAGTCCAGTAAGTTGTTGGATAACTTTTTCATGGATTGAATACCTATTATCCAACCATAAACTCATGTCATGCACTCTGCTTATCAAAAATTTCATGCAGCACACAATTTCGTCGGTGGTGCCAAAGACTAGTAAGTCTCTCAGGTTCATGATGGTGGAGTTAAATAGGTTGATGAACTCCTTTTTCGGTATAAATTGCATATCTTCGGTTCCATCTGGAGCTAAATCCCAAAATACGTCTAGGTACATCTGTGGAAACAAGGTTGAATCCATGAGGTCAAGGTCAAGTAGCTTAACGTGCTCTACCTTCCCTTTGAGGTCACTTATGATCTCGACCTGGGGGTCACAGAGCTCATCTGAACTTCTTCTTTAGTCATGGTGCTCCAGCTTGTTGTGGCTCTCGGAATTATCACTTCTGTGACAATTAAAAAATAGGCCTATGTTTACATTTTTGGTAGTGGTCCTAACAGCTTTGCACGACTGAGTTCGGAAATAGCTATGCTCATTTTAGAAACAAGACATTCTCGGTTGAGGTCTGAGAGTCTTATGTCTGGCTTAACGGGTAATTTTTATCAATAAATTCTCCTCATCATGACCATATAGATGGAACAAGGTGTGAGTTGTCTGACGAGACGAATTGATCAAGGTAAATCCTATTGGGTGATCTTGTGATTTACTCATTTGAGTGGAATAGGGAGATGGCTTAATTGAGACCTTTCTGTTTGTCAGGTGGGTGTCCCAATGAAAACTTCGATGGAATCTTGGAATAATGTGGCTTTATGGCTTAATGGGCGACAGTTGGGGTACCAGAATGGCAATAAAGGGTGTGATTAGACTGGGTTTGCATGGCCTTTAACTCAAATTAGATTGGGATTCATGGTTCCTCCGACCACAAAGATTGTCCCTGTCATCTTTAATGACCGTCATTAATGGAAATTCTCATGCTTCATGTTTTGTACTACTGATTCATCATATTTTTATCAACCAACACTTAAATAAAACAAATGAACTATGTGTTATGGCACAATACTGCGCACATGGACATTATTAATTGAATTTACAAAATTTCAGAAAGAAAATGAAACTCAAATCTAGCTATTGTACAAGCTCCGTCAGACTGGAGTGATTGTCCTTATTCTCAGTTTTGAGATAGGTAGGTATTCAAGAGACTGCCACTCACCCATCTCGATCATAGCACACCATCCAGTTGTGTGATTCGGACTGCTCCTGATGGTCAGATCTCTCAACTTGGAAGGGTCCCAACCAGTGCATACGCAGCTTGCCAGGATGCTTCTGGTATCGGCTGTCATAGAGTAACACCTTGTATCCTTGTGTAAATACATTAGTATTAATGTGTCATTCGTGCCAAGATTTTTGTATTTCCTTTTCAACTGACTGATGGAAATATGCTAGAAATCTGGTTTCTTCGATTTCTTGTAGCTCTGCAAGTCTCTGCGCCATTGATTCTTCGTCTGTCATATGTGTGGCTTGTGCAATATACAGACTTGGAGTGATGAAATCTGTGGGCACCACTGCCTCTTTTCTGTACACAATCTAGAATGGTGTGTATCTATGGAGTTTCTTCATGGTTGTCCTGTAGGCCCATAGTACCGCTGGAACTCTGTCATCCCAGTCTTCTCGGTTTGCGCAACAGACCTTTGTTAGTCCCTTTTCCAAGATTTTGTTGAAGGCTTCGACTGTTCTATTGGCCTGTGGGTGGTATGGATAGCTATTTTGATGTTGAATCATAAATTTTGTTGTAAGTGTTGCTATAATGATGCTAATGAAATGAGTTCCCTGATCGTTGGTTAGGCTCCTGGGAAATCCGAAGCAAGTAATGATATTTTCAAAAATGAACCTGGTAGTAGTATCCATCGAACAATCTTGTACCGTTGTTGCTTATTCCCAATGAGTAAGGTAGTCAGTTGCGGTAATGATGTACCTTTCCTTCAAATGTTTAGCTGTGGGGTTGATTGGCCCAATGAATTCAACTACCCATTTCTCAAATGCCTGGAGAGCTCTAATGGGCTGTAATGGAAGTTCATATCAGTGTGACAGCTTGCCCACTCTTTGACAAACATCACATGATCTGGCATATGCTTTTGCATCTTTGAAAAGTGTTTCCCACCACAGTCCTACCTGTAGAATTTTCTGTGTTGTTTCCTTTCCTCCTACATGTCCTACAATTACACTATAGCATTCCCATAGTATCTCCTGCATTTAATTATCTAGGACACATTGTCTAAGGATGATGGCTAGTCCTAGTTTATACAATTGTCTGACGATCAACTAATGATCTGATGTTCTGATGACCATATGGCATTTATGGGTTGCGAAATATGTTTCAGGACATGCCCCTGTACCGAGAAAGATTGCTATGTCCTCCAAATATTCCGGTATGGCCTCGATCCTGAAAAAATATTCATCTTGGAGCTGGTCATCCACTGCTCCACCACTTTCTCCTGAATCTAGTCTGGATAGATGTTCAAGTTCGAAGTTGTATCATCCCGGCTTGATGATGAGTTCAAAGGAAAATTCTTGAAATAACAATAGCCATCTGCAAATTCTCCCTTCCAACTCAGGTTTGTTTACTAGGTATTTTAATGTTGAATGATCAGTAAAGAATTTGAAATGAGAGCCTAATAGATAATGTCTAAATTTCTGTAAAGTGTAGATCATGGATAATTCTTCTCATTCCGTCATTGTGTAGTTGCACTCTTCTTGCAACATCTTCCGACTCACAAAGTATATAGGGTGATCCATAGCTCCATCTCCAGGTTGCATTAAGATATCCCCTAAGGTAATTCCTGAAGCATCCACATGGACGTGAAATTCCTTCTCTCACTTTGGGAATATCAGAATAGGTGTTGTAATGAGTTTCTCCTTGAGTGTCTCAAATGATTTGTCACATTCAGGAGTCCATTGGAACATTTCATCCTTTTTTAGGAGGTTTTCCAAAGGTGCAGTAATGTTGGCATATCTTCGAATGAACCTGTGATAGTAGCCTATATGTCCTAGTGTGGAGCGCAATTGTTTAATACTAGTAGGTGGCATCATATTCACAATTGATACAACTTTAGATGGGTCTACCAATACTCCTTCTCAACAAACTATATGGCCCAACAAATTTCCATGTGTCAGACATAAGATACATTTCCCGAGGTTTAATGAGATCTGTAACTCTCGACCTCTGTCAAACATTAGACTTAATAGTGCTACATGGTCCTTAAGTAGGGTATATATTGTCCAATCATACATATAGAATTCTATGAACGTTTGAATGAACTCTCTAAAGGCTGCTATCACAATCCTAGAGAAAACTATGGGGGCCTTCTTTAAACCAAATGGTATCACATTGTATGCAAAAGATTCGCATTCGCTAATGAAAGTGGTTTTTCTCTTGTTCTCTTCAACAATCCTAACTTGATGGTATCCTAAAAATCCATCTGTAAATGAGTATGCTTCCTTTCCCACAACATGTTCTAGGACCTCATTGGTAAAGGGGCATGCACACAGGTAGAGTTGAGGTTTCTATAGTCCACACAGACTCTAATATCCTCAGTGTCTTTCTTTCTTTGAATGACTATCGGGCTAACCCGTTATGCATATTCTACTGGAAAAATGAGACCTTCTTCTAACATCTTATCAATCTCCTTCTTGACTTTCTCTTTTACTCTTGGGTTAAGACGGTATGTCCTATGTCTGACAGGATTGGATCCTAGTTTTAACTCAATCTTCATTTCTCCCATAACTCGTTTGATTCCTTTCAATTCTGAAAAAGTCTTTGGGAACAAATCTTTGTATTCCCATAGTAAACTCTGTACTTCTTGACTGGTTTTCTCATCCCAGTATTCTCCCACCAAAGCTATTTTGGGTTGCTCTTTGGTCCCTATGTTAAGTTTCTACATTTTCAAAGGGTGATTGTAGGAACTATCGGTCTGGCTAGGTATGGTGTTTTGGATTTCTCTATTCCCCTCGGTCTATATGATGGCTAGGTTTCTCAGTTCTTCTAATTCATCTAGGCTTTCTGAAGCTTTGCTAATCTGATAGCATTCTATGTGATTTTCAATCAAGGGTAAGTGGAGTTTACTCTGAAGTTCTTGTGTATGCTTGGGACACACTACAAAGTCTGATCTATTATCACTATTGGCTGTAAAAATAAGTTCTTTAATATTTTCTAGGACTAGTCCAAGATCGGGGTACTTACTTGTGAATGAAAAGTATTTGCAAAATTGAGCTACCAGTATATGCCAATCATAGGTCTGTCATCTGGTTTCCTCATGTACAAAACAAGATTTTTGGATTGGGCCTAGAGAATGGGGGAATACCTAAACCCATAAGTGAGAGGGTATATATGCAGTGTGCCACTATGCCACACATTGTTTAATATGTATCCTAGGGTCTGATTATCCATTGAATAGTTGTGCAACGTGGAGATCTGTCTGCATTTCTGATTCTAACTACTCCATATTCCATAACCTGTACTTAAGATATTGCTTCACCTCATCCCAAGTTTTGAGTGCAACTTTATGAGTAGCCCACCATCTGGCGAAGGTGTTCTGAAAATCTATATCTAGTATCGATATTCTTTGATCTTCTCCCACAGTTTCTTCCATATTTTGCAAAAAAATGTCTAGATCTGAGGTGCCATCGTAAACAAGGTTTTCTCTGACTTCGGTCCCAACCCATCTGGTCATTCTTATAGTTTCACATCTTCTTAAGAATATTTCATGCAAACCTTGTTGCCAGCTATCAAAAGGCAGTTCTAAATCTTCATTTGTTGACTGTATACTTCGCCAGCTTACTAATACATCCACAGTGGGGTTTATATAATCGTTTTTTGTCCCAACGGTTACAATGTACAACTGGTCTAGGTCTTCTCCTTCCATATTATTGTCTGTTGGTTCTGTGTACCTAGATTCTACATATGGATCCAAAGGGTGAACTAACTTAATTCCCTTAGCTTCAAAAGTCATGGTATATTTCTTTAAGTCAATTACTGCATAATTTTCGTAGGCCCAATCGATGCCAAGTAGCACAGGGTAGGGTTCCTTGTCTCTCATGATCTCAATGACTTCAAATTCAACCACTGTTTTTACTCCCACGACATCAATTTCCACATTCTCCAGTCTTCCTATGGGAATGATACAGTATTGGTTTTCCATTCTTAACTGAATTGGGGAATATGTCAGTCTTGGTTTGCCTAACGCTTCCCAGGTCTTCTTGGGAAGAATGTTCACATTAGACCCTAGTTCCAACATGACTTCCTAAATTTCGAAGTCATATAAATGGGCTACCAGTCAAAATTCTTTTATTGTTCTTACTTTTCATCGTTGGACTCTTTGAGTACTCTTCTTAGGAAGGTTAGCCCGAATCCTTGCTTCTGAGGTTTCTTCATTCCCTAAGACTAGGTACAATGCATTGCACAACTTCTCTATCAGTTGATCATTCCCCAGAATGTCAGAGAATAATTGAAACTAGAGATCAACTACATTTTGAGGTTGCTTAGGTTGTATTGGTATGCCTATAGGGTTTTTGGGTGGAGGGGGTGAAGCAGGGACTTGTTCCACCTTAGGGTATACAACCGGTTGAGGGGGTTTCTCTTGAATTTCATGATTAGGAATATTCTGGAATACTTCTATGGCATCTTTAAAGAACATTTTTTTTTAGGGGGTTGTACCTGTCTTCTTTAGGTGCTTCTTTCTGAATATGAGGTAGAGTATCAACATCAGCTCCTGTCTTCGCTCCTCCTCGAGTGACGATGTTAAGGTTTGGCAATTGTCCCTTAGAAATCATCTTGATCTCTGAAATGATAAGGTTAGTTCCTATTTGTCGTACTCTGTCTTCACACTTTGCAATTAGCTATGGGAAGTCTTCAGTTGCATGTCTGTTGGTTCTGCAGTGAAAGCACCATGGTCACCTTGGATGAGGGAAATCTCTAGCCAAGTGACCCTGTTCATCACAATTGTAACATATGCTCGATCCTCTTCCTCTAGTTCTTCCTCCTTTGAAATATCTTATAGCTCCACCTCCTCGGCCTCATCTTTGTCCCTAAGGGTTTTCATTTACCCTGAATGTTGCTTGGTCTAGCCTGTCTACAAGAGCGTCCAACGATCTACATTGATTGGTAGTATGTGTGGTGGATGTGCAGAACTCACAGTGTAATGTGTTTGGTACTGTCAAATATTTCTGCATGATGGGGCACTGTCTTGGTCCATGCCTGTGGATTCGACAGATCTCACAATATTCTACTATTGATGCTTCTTGGCCTCCTAGGAAAGCGTGATATGGGGTGGGATGATGGAAGTGTGGGGTCGTCGATACTTGTGCAACTCCTCCCATGGGTCCTGGTGGGGTTACCATTAGATTTTGAGGAGGTCCTAGACCCCTTACTCATGGACATTCATTTACCAAATGACATTTCGTATAGCATCCAATGCACAAAACTTGTGGACGTCCTGGTCTGGGTATCGTCAACTCTTGAATCTTTTCTGTAAGTGTTGATATATTCCCTTGTAGTTGCACTATATTTACATCTACTGGGGGTCAGGTTACTCTCAAACTCCCAGGGTATCCTGCAATGGCTTCAATCTTCATATATTGTTCCAAGGCATCTGTTAACATGGCTATTCGTTGTTGCGTTAGTGGAATCCAATTTAGGGGTAGCAGTCCCTGAATGTAACACTCCCTTTGATTTTCTTCGTGGATTGGATGTGCCAACCTCCCTATGGCATCTTTGAACTTCTGGTTTTACTCCCAGGATGATTCTCCTTCCCTCTACTAGATCTTGTGCAACTCAAACAGAGCCTGTTGTTCTGACTGAGGCAGCTTGAACTTTTCTACGAACCTCAGTCGTACCTGGCCAAGTGTGAATTCTTGAACTTGCATCCATTACACTCCTCGTTCAATGATATTCATGTACCACTTGAGAGCATGACCTCTCAAGGTAGTATGGAACTCGACCATCTTATTCGCATTTGGAGTCTCTCTGGATCTCCATATTTCTTTGCACAAGAACCAATGTTGTTCAACGTCTTCATCTCCCTTACCCCAAAATTATGGGTATCGGGAAATCGAACCTCCCACATGGATGGCCATTGTTGATCCTGTTGTTTGAATCAATATGAACCCTAATGGTCCTTCTTTTGATCTACCAGGGGATCCCAATATCGTCCCTGTACTTGGACTTCTTGGTTGTGAATGGTTAGCTAATTGTACTGGAACAAAACTTGCATGAGAAGGTAGTGTCTAACTTACTACTTGTATAGAAGGCACCTGGGGTATGGGTGATTCGACACTAGTGCCACTGGTTTCGGGGTAGTTTTATTTGATCTAGGGGGTGTTTTTAGCTTCCACTAGGACTATCTCTTCGATTGGATCCTCGATTTATCCTATTATCAGGGCCGAATATTCTCTTTCTCCTCCAAGATTCGTGTCAACTTCCTCCTCTCTTACATCCACAATTTTTCCTTCTCGTCCCGCCTCCTGGGGACTTATTTCTCTCTTTACTTCTCTCTTGTTTAATCTTTGACTGGCCAATCATTCCTGTCTTCTCATCCGCTATAGTTCTTCCATCTTTCTTTCCTCACTTTCTCCTGATCCTCCTTCTTTCCTCAAATTTTTAGACTGTCTTGCAGCTTTCTTAATCTTGTCGTGCCACCATTTCTCAACTATGGCGGCTCTCTTTAAGGATCGCTCATCTCTCAAATCCATTTCTTGTTGTTTCCCAACCATTTTTAAAATAACCCTTACCCTTTCTCACGCCATGACTCTCACCCCGTCTCTCCCTACCCCAAGCGAGGGTGTTTACACTTCCATCTCAGTTGGGGACATAATCAACATCCCTTCCTCAATCAAGAAAGCCTTAATCCAAAGGGGGATATCTCTTAATAGTCTTCCCCTTGATCCTTTCTTGAAAATCTCCTCTGTCGACGAGAAAAACTGGTGGTTCTCAGCTGCAAATTCGATCATGTATCCTTCTACTATGGTGCTAACCCAAAAATCCACAGCTCGTGTGATTGGGCAATCCAACTTGTGTAGTGTTGCTAACTTGTCGGTATCCCACGCATAGATATTCTTGACCCGTCCCTGGAACTTTGGAGCTTCTTGGAGTCTCTTGATCCAGTGAAAACATTCTTCTGGGAATTTAACCCAGAAAATCTCGTACTGGTCGCTTGATCTTTCCAAGTAAAAGATTGCTTCCCTAGTAGTTGCCACTGATTTTCTTCTTAGTTCTTCTTCTTTCCATATGAATGCGTCACAGTTTCTTTCATACCATTGATTGATGCTAGATCTATGGATCGGTTGTAGCATTCTTCCTACATGTTCCCTTTTAATAAGCATCCTGACAATGGAATCATTTTTTTGGCATGAATTTGATCAGACTAGGGTCCTTCTCAGGTTACCAACAAAAGGTACCAAGTAGTCTAGAGCGTTGTCATTTTCATCTCCTCCGAAAAGAAGAAGTCTCACTCGAAGCATTGTTGAGACATATAGATAGGGAAGGGTAGGGAAAATACTAAAAAGGATCCATAGATTGTTCAGAACTCATTCATTTTCTTGCACAAGAGACAACATCAGATCTGAAACATCCAACTGCAAGAATTGAACCTACTTACATTATGAACATCGATTAAACATTGAACCATCAAATAGAACTCATAAACCATAAAGGAACAATTTAATGCATAAGTAAACATACAAGGACACATCCTATTTTGAAAATTTGGTTCTCCTTCATATTAGCTCCAGGATCTTTCCTTTATTACAGACTCATAGTTACATAGAAAGGTTCAGTAAATACTATGGCTTGTCTCTTCTCTCGACTTACAAAAAGTTTCAACAACTAATCCAAAAACCTTGGGTGACTCTGATAGACATGACTCACCCCAACTCTAATCCAAAAAACAAACTAAAAAAACAACAACAACAACACCAACCCAACCCTTTTACAATTATATTCAGCCCTATATATAGCTGGGTTGTGTCTTCCTTATCAGCTTATGTGCTTCCTTGTTCTGTTGGATCCATTTGTTCCTTAGATGGCGTTGCGCTAGATTCCACAACTTCTTTTCTATTACTCTTTCTCCCATCCTCTGATGAATTTTGCATGACTCATGCTTAATCAAATCTTGCAAAATTCTTACCCAAAAGCGAAGGGCCCAACACCATTGAAAATGACATTCTTTCTTTAGAGGCTTCTCCATGGATGTTGTAATTTGTGCATAGCCCTTAATGAACTTCCTGTAGTATCTAGTATGTCCTAGCGTAGTGCGCAACTATCTAACTAAAGTTGGAGGGGGTAGATCAACAATAATGGATATCTTGGACAGATCTATTGGCAACCCCTGCTTACACACAATATGGCCCAGCAACACTCCAAAGGGTGAAAAGAAGATGCACTTCTTCAGATTCATGGAAATGTGACATTGCCTACACTTATCCAACATTAGTCTTAAACATTCAATATGATTTTTTAATAAGCTAAAAAAAGTCCAATCATCAAAATAGGCTTCCAAAAATTTATGTAAAAACTTCTTGAATGCTTTGACCACCACCTTGGAAAAGATGGTTGGTGTATTCTTCAATCCAAAAGGAATCACTATACACTGGTAGGAACCCCATTTTGTTGCAAATGTGGTCTTATGGCAATCTTCCTTGGCAATTCTGATCTACTGATAACCTGAAAATCCATCTGTAAAGGAATATACCTCCTGTCCTCCTACATTATCTAAAAATTCGTCTGTAAACGGTGTAGGAAGGGGTCATGCAAACAGGGATCATTCAGCTTCATGAGGTCTACACAAATCATGATCTCTCTTGTCTTCTTGTCTTGTACCACCATAGGACTAATCCACTATGAATACTCAACAGGTTCTATGATTCATTCTTCCATCATTTTGTCTAATTTAATACTTTGGATTCAATCTGTAGGGTCACTGCTTGACTGGCCTTGCATCTGGTTTCAAGGGGATCTTCATCTCTCCCATGGGCACTTTTATGCCCTTCATATAAGTGAACTTGGATGGGAAAAATTCTTGATATTTATGCAGTAATTCTATGATCTTATCAATGGTGGCATCATCCCAATAGTCCCCAACATTAGCAATCTTAGGTGCTTTCTCTATTCTAATATTAACTTTCTTGATTTTGATCGGCTATCCAATGAAATCTAGTTTGACTCCTGGTCCTTCTATGTATCTCTGTCCTTTCGTTTCTATGATGTTTACATTCCTAGGATCATCGTCTTCATCGGCATTGATATTGTAACATCCTTGTAGTTTTTGAAGAGGAGCAGTCCATTCATCCTCTTATTGCTCAACAGGGAGGCTAGGTGCCTCCTCAAAGACTCTCTATATGAAAACTTGTAGAGCTTGATCTATTGAAGGGTACTGGCTTTCCAATGAAAATGTAGCTATAAAGTTTTGAGTCATACTGTACCAATCTGAAGTGGTGAGGCACAGTTCTGCTTGAATATACCAATTGATATGCATTGTGTCTAGAGTATTAATGAATTTATGCACCCATTGTTGTTGAGGAATGTTGCTCTAGGCCTCCTCACAACCTTGCACATGGTCCTTCGAGTAACTTTGACCTATGTATCTAAATTCACATACTTCAATGTTGTCTAAAAATTGCATTGTCATCAAAGTGCGACATCGTATCTGGTCCGTGATGTTCTCTTTATGTGTCCCCCACCATATTTCTGGAGTATCTTTCAAAGCCTCGTTAAGTGCCAAAAATATTTGTTGTACTGGTACAACTTCTTCAAATTCTAGTAAGAACGCTTCTAAGTGATTTAAACCATCAAAGGTGGGAAAGTTACTTACTTCTGTTTCGATCCAACGAACTTCTATGGTTAATCTAGAACATCGCCACATAGAAAATTCATACATTTTGTTTTGTCAATTCTCCAGTGCTTCTTATGAGTCTGATGAGCATGCCTTGTCACTTTGCCAGCTCAAATTCTTGTCTGTTGTAGGGTTAATGTAATCCTTTTGTCTTGCTGTCAATTTATATATATTCTCTAGCTCATATGTGTGGTCTTCTTCTCTGATGGGTTCTATGTATCTTTGACCTTCATCAGGATACAAAGGTGTAATGAACCTAAGGTCATCACCTTCAAACGTCATTCTTCTTTTCTTGAAGTCAACAATATTGGAATTTTTGAAATCCCAATCGATTCCTAACAATGTAAGATAAGGAAAAATATCGTCAACTATCTCAATCACCTCAAAGTCCACAAATTTTCTTATCCCGTGGATGTCCACAGAGAAATGATCCAACCTACCAAAGGGGCTTACTGCCTGTTGATTAGCCATTTTAAGCCTGATAGGGGAATAGATCAACTTAGTTTTTCCCATCAATGCCCAGGTTTGTTTCATCATAACATTGACCTCTGACCCTAATTCGAGGACCACATAATATATATCATAATCTCCAATCTGGGCATTAAGGTGTAATTCCTTATTTGTCCTTCTCTTTTTGGATAGTTGATGTACTTCTTTATGAAGTAGAGGATCTTCCCTTCCTATCTCATACTGTCTGATCAAATTTTGTAGTTCTTGTATGTATTTTTCATCCTTAATCAAATTAATGCAAGTGCATCAGAATTCCATCAGGCTGCTTACCTCTTTTCCTTCTCCAAGTGAAGTAGATTGATCAAAGGATAGGGGCATTCCACATTCTTTCAATTCTGGTTGTGCCTTTGATGAAGAAGCTTGATCTCTTCCAAACTCTTTTATTGCCTCTTGAAATGTCTTCTTCTCTTTCTTTGGATCAAACTCCTGTGTTTTCTCCTCAAATCTTCCAACTCTTGATTCTTATCTAATCTTCCCTGGAGTCACCATGTCTTCTCTTATAACAACGCCTCCTCTAGTGATAATGGTGACTCTAGGATCCACTCCATGAGGTTCTGCTGAGATTAGTTGTACATGTTGGTTCCCTCTGTTAGCATCAGAAGTCACTCCTGGATTGCTTGCAGGAGCAGAGCCCGACACCCATCAGTTTTATGTCACAATTTGTTTAATGGGGTGATCAAATGGATAAAGACTCAAGAAGATACAGCTTTAACTCAGGAAACTGGGCCTGGTATGTAGACAGCAAGGGAGGTCTTGATCCAACTTCCTTTAGTAAATGATTAAAGGGTGGTAGATGGAAGACTTGTGAGAAGGGTGAGCAAGACTGCCTCGGGCAACAGGCCTTCAGAAGCTTGAGGATGAAAAACTCAGAAGTCAAGATCCTCTTGGTACAGAGCCTCAAGGAGATGAAGGGTGACTTGACTAGATCCTCCAATTCCAAGTCGTTCAACGCTAAGAAAATCACAGGAACCGATTAGAAACAATGCAATTGTTACAGTGATCCAACCTACATCATCCTATAACAACTACAACTCGACTGGATCCTCCAATTCTGAGTTGTTCTAAAACAGTAAACAAAGAGATGGAAAAGAGGCTGACATCCATAAAGTAAGAAGTCTCTAATTATTTATACATTAACAAGAGAAACCAACATTTCATCAAAACTTTACAATTGGGATCCTAGCTCAACCATCGATCCTTACAAATTACAAAAACTGAGTCTATATACTCAGGAAAATTCACCTAACAGAGGCACGCTCAGTCATCCAAGGCGTGGTGTCCCTTCAGTCAAACTCGTACTGATATTTTTCTTCAAGCATTACCTTAACTATGCATGGCTCCTACAAGGTGGATAGCTGATCCATTAAGTGCCACGTTAGTGTGTGCAGACTTCTCTAGCTAGTCGAGGAATTCGGCATGGCTCCTTTGGAAAAATCGGTACACGGGACACTCTCGAGAAGACAGCTCGCCAGATCCTCCATACCTTATACTTAATGTTTGGGGAGAGGTTTCAACCACCCCCTCTCACCTTCATTTACTCCAAGTGAGAAACAGGATTGAGATCGGATCCGATGGCGCCTGGAGATCGCGATGATCCCCTCTGTGACTGAAACCGATGCCTTTGGCCCCTCTTGCACAACTCTTTCTATTTTCCAAGTGACCACGGGCTATGACCCTATGTTTATTCTCAAATTTACTTTTGGCGTTCGTGAATAGGAAGGAGCTAATCCTTGCGTATCACATTCACAATGATCGAAATGCTGAGATGGCTTAATTGGGCACCATGCGTCCCTCTCAGATATGACGACCCTGAACTCACTCGGTGATATTGTGGGCCTGAGCCCTGAACACTCCTGGCACTTTGTGTTTCAGGGATATGAAGGAGCTACTCCTTGTGCATTGGAATCGTGATGGGCGAAAAGGTGAGGGACCTAATCGTGCACCATGTGTTCCCTTTGGATGGAAGGCTGAGACTGCTCCGTGACATTGCAGGCCCGACTTTGGGCACATTTGGCGCTTTCGGGGTTCGGGGTTTCGATATATAGGACAATATGAAACCTTCACCCTTCGAACTGCTGAATGCTGAAACGCCGATGTGACTGGATCTCGCGCCACGCGTCCTCTAGATGGATGACTGTTATCCTTCCCTGCACACAACACAGGCGCTATCCATTGTGCTAACCTCGACGCAACTTCACTAACGGTGATTTCCCACCAACCGTCGATCTGCTCTTATGGATGAATCTAGATCATCGACAATATAATCTCGCCCGCGTACCTGCTTGGAAGCCTGAAACGGGATTTTCTGTGCTGCGATTGGGCACTTCACACACAAATTTTGGACCTGAATACTCTTGTGCTCAGGACAATAATTTTTACTAACATTAGGCTCCATGGGGGACATAGTCGTCCCTACAATGCTCTAAGAACTCATTTTGCAGTTCCAGTGCCTTGTTGTTGGGCTATGGATTCATTTATTTAAAACTTAAAGACGGAAAGAAAAACAATATTTACAGCTGCGAAAGAGCCATGTGCGGCTCAAGCGAAAAATATTTTTAGGAAATTCCCATTCACAGGGCCATTGAAAGCTTCTCGATCTTTCAAATCCCATAACCTATAGGTATTGTTCGAGAATACTTCAGAGACTTTGAAAGGCCTGATCCACAGGGATTCAAATTTTCCGTGCTTGCCTTTATCTTGTTTAGGAGCATCCCATTTCAATACCATGTCTCGTATCTGAAACTCTTCCTTCTTGGCCTTCTTATAAAAAACCTGCTTGATCCTTTGCCGATGGTCCTGAATTCTGTCCATTACTTGCTCCCTGGCCTACTGGACCTCCACTAGCTGATGAATCCTTCTGATCATGTCATCAGGCTCCTCTTGATGATCCTGGAGGAATTTTTCTACAGGAATGGATAAATGAGAAGGAAAAACAACCTCTGTTCCATAGACTAATTGGAAAGGAGATATGCCTATAGATATCTTCGTGGTCAATCAATTGCCCCATAGAGAAAATTTCAATCTTGAATGCCAGGCCTTCTTGTTGTCTTCCAACAGTCTTTTGATGATTCTTATCAGGCTTTTGTTGGAGGACTCTACTAAACCATTGCCCTAGGGATAATATGGGGTGGAGTGAATCAGTTTGATCTCGAATTGCTCACAGAACTTGGCTAACGGCTCAGCCCTGAAAGAGGTTGCGTTATCAATGACAATCTTACTTAGGTAGCCGAATCTTGCGATGAGGTCCTCTAAGAATCCAATGATTACCTTGTGGGAAGCATTCCTGGTGGGGATAGCTTCAATCCACTTGGTAAAGAAATCTGTAGCAGTCAGGATCAATCTGTGTTGCCCACTGGAAGCGGGGTGAATTTCTCTAATGAAATCTAGGCCCCACTATTGGAAAGGTCCTGAAACAACCACATGATTTAACGGCGAGGACTTGAGTTTGATTTTTCCTACAAATATTTGACATTTGACGTAGGCTCTGACCCTTCTACAGACGTCAGTGAACACAGTGGGCCAGTAGTATCCATCCCTGAGCATTTTGTGGGCTGTGGTTTTCCAGAAATGATGCCCTCCGCATAGGCTATCATGAAATTCAACCATGATCCTGTCAGCCTCTTTCGAATCTACACATTTCAAAAGAAACCCCAGGGGATCTCTCCAATATAGAACTTGATCGATAAGGCATTATCTGATTGCTTTGAGCTTCAGATATTTTTCCTTGTTTCTTTGCAGGCCGTTTGGAGGCCGTAACTCTTGCAGAAAATATATGACATCCTTATACCAGGAACATCGAGCCAGTGGGGGATCCCTTTGAGGGTGTCTTTCAGACAGTCGAACCTGCTGAATTCCTGAGAATTCATTAATGAAACTTACCCCCAAAGCTTGGCAATTGGCTTCAAACAACAACTTGGCTAAACCTTGAACTTTGATCAATTTGGTAGGCTTTATTTCCATGTCAAATTCCAGAATCTTGGCTATCCATTTACTCCTCCTCTCGTCTATGTCAGGCTGAATAAGAATGTCTTTAACAACAACTGAGGGGACATAAGCGATGATTTTTTACTGAAGGACATAGGTTCTAAAGGCCTTGAGAGCCTTTACCAAGGCATAGGCCTGCTTCTCCATAATGTCATACCTGACTTCAGCATCCCTCAATGCTCGACTGAAATAGGAAACAAGCTTCTCTAGCCCAATCTTGTTTGTCTGTAATAAGACAACGGCCACCATGTTAGGTGAGGCAAAGGAGAAAATAACGAAATCCTTTGAGTAATCAGGACTGATAAGCATGGGGGCCTCAGACAGGGCCTTCTTTATTTTCTCAAAGGAATTTCGTGATTCAAAAGTCCACCTCACTTCATTTCCTTTCCTTAACATGGTTGTTATAAGTTTTACCATCTCAGCAAAGTTAGGCACAAACCTCCTCAGAAAATTAATCTTACCAAGGAAAGATTGGACCTCCTTCTTGGACCTCGGGATTGATAAGGCTTGTATTTCCTCAACTCTGCTAGGATCAATCCTGACTCCTTCCACTCGTAATATGTGGCCTAGTAACCTTCCCTCCTGTGTGGCGAACAGAGATTTCTTGGGGTTTAATGAAATGCCAAAACTCCTGCATTTCAGGAAAACTTTTCTGAGATGGAAACAGTGTTCTTTATCAGATTTTGAGAATACTCTAATGTCATCCAGATAGATGACCACAAATTTATCTTTTTCCCCAATGAAAGATATGTCCATGGAACTTTGAAACATTTTCCCTCCATTCATCAATCCAAAAGGCATCTTGGCATACATGAATGTGCCCCATGGAGTGGCAAATGTCGTCTTTTCCCTATCCTGAGGCAAAACAGAGACTTGATTGTAGCTAGAGAAACCATCGATCATGGACATCCTGGATGCTCCTATTACGCTCTGCAGTATATGTTCCATCTTTGGTAAGGGGTAGTTATCCTTTCGTGAGCTCCTGTTCAGGTTTCTGAAGTCTACATAGAGTTTGATCTCTCCATTCTTTTTCCTTACTGTTACCAAGTTGGCCACCCACTCTGAATATTTCAGTGGTACAATGATCTGAGCTTGAAGCAGCTTCTTCACTTCCCTCTCCATGATAGGAAACATCATAGGATTGATCTGTCTCAGCTTCTGCTTAAATGGATTTGCCTCCCCTTTCAATGGGATTTTATGCTCGATGAAAGAAGTGTCATATGTTTTAAGGTCTTCATAGGTCCAGGCGAAAATATCAGCAAATTCCCTCAAAATTCCAATGTATTCAGACCTTATCAATGGTGGAATCATCCCAATAGTCCCCAACATTAGCAAGCTTAGGTGCTTTCTCTATTCTAATATTAACTTTCTTGACTTTGATCGGCTATCTAATGAAAGGTAGTTTGACTCCTGGTCCTTCTATGTCTTTCTGTCCTTTCATTTCTATGATGTTTACATTCCTAGGATCATCATCTTCATCGGCATTGATATTGTAACATCCTTGTAGTTTTTGAAGAGGTGCATTCCATTCATCCTCTTCTTGCTCAACAAGGAGGCTAGGTGCCTCCTCAAAGACTCTCTATCTGAAAACTTGTAGAGCTTGATCTATTGAAGGGTACTGGCTTTCCAATGAAAATGTAGCTATAAAATTCTGAGTCATACTGTACCAATCTGAAGTGGTGAGGCACAATTCTTCTTGAATATACCAATTGATATGCATTTTTTCTAGAGTATTAATGAATTTATGCACCCATTGTTGTTAAGGAATGTTGCTCCAGGCCTCCTCACAACCTCGCACATGGTCCTTCGGGGAACTTTGACCTATGTATCTAACTTCGCATACTTCAATGTTGTCTAAAAATTGCATTGTCATCAAAGTGTGACATCGCATCCGGTCCATGATGTTCTTTTTATGTGTCCCCCACCATATTTCTGGAGTATCTTTCAAAGCCTCATCAAGTGCCAACAATATTTTTTGTACTGGTACAACTTCTTCAAATTCTAGTAAGAATGTTTCTAAGTGATTTAAACCATCAAAGGTGGGCAAGTTACTTACTTCTGTTCCGATCCAAAAAAATTCTCTGGTTAATATAGAACATCACCGCATAGAAAATTCATACATTTTGTTATGTTAGTTCTCCAGTTCTTCTTATGAGTCTGATGAGCATGCGTTGTCACTTCGCTAGCTCAAATTCTTGTCAGTTGTAGGGTTAATGTAATCCTCTTGTATTGCTGTCAATTTATATATATTCTCTATCTCATATGTGTGGTCTTCTTCTCTAATGGGTTCTGTGTATCTTTGACCTTCATCAGGATACAAAGGTGCAATGAACCTAAGGTCATCACCTTCAAACGTCATTCTTCTTTTCTTTAAGTCAACAATATTGGAATTCTTGAAATCCCAATCGATTCCTAGCAATGTAAGATAAGGAAGAATATCATCAACTATCTCAATCACCTCAAAGTCCACAAATTTTCTTACCCCGTGGATGTCCACAGAGAAATGATCCAACCTACCAAAGGGGATTACTGCCTTCTGATTAGCCATTTTAAGCTTGATAGGGGAATAGATCAACTTAGGTTTTCCCATCAATGCCTAGGTTTGTTTCATCATAACATTGACCTCTGACCCTAATTCGAGGACCACATAATCTATATCATAATCTCCAATCTGGGCATTAAGGTGTAATTCCTTATTTGTCCTTCTCTTTTTGGATAGTTGATTTACTTCTTTATGAATTAGAGGATCTTCCCTTCCTATTTCATACTGTCTGATCATATTTTGTAGTTCTTGTATGGATTTTTCATCCTTAATAAAATTAATGCAAGTGCATCAGAATTCCATCAGGTTGCTTACCTCTTTTCCTTCTCCAGGTGAAGTAGATTGATCAAAGGATAGAGGCATTCCACATTCTCTCACTTCTGGTTGTGCCTCTTCAAATGTCTGCTTATCTTTCTTTGGATCAAACTCCTGTGTTTTCTCCTCAGATCTTCCAACTTCTGATTCTTATCTAATCTTCCCTGGAGTCACCATGTCTTCTCTTGTAGCAACACCTCCTCTAGTGATAATTATGACTCTAGGATCCACTCTGTGAGGTTCTGCTGAGATTAGTTGTACATGTCGGTTCCCTCTATTAGCGTCAGAAGTCACTCCTGGATTGCTTGCAGGAGCAAAGCCCGACGCCGATCAGTTTTATATCACGATTTGTTTAATGGGGTGATCGAATGGATAAGGACTCAGGAAGATACATCTTTAACTCAGGAAACTAAGCCTAGTATGTAGAAAACAAGGTAGGTCTTGATCCAACTTCCGCCAGTAAATGATTAAAGGGTGGTAGATGGAAGACTTGTGAGAAGGGTGAGAAAGACTGCCTCGGGTGACAGGCCTTCGGAAGCTTGAGGATGAAAAAATCAGAAGCCAAGATCCTCTTGGTCCAGAGCCTCAAGGAGATGAAGGGTGACTCGACTGGATCCTCCAATTCCAAGTCATTCAGTGCTAAGAAAATCACAAGAACTGATTAGAAACAATGCAACTGTTACAATGATCCAACCTACATCATCCTATAACAACTACAACTCGACTGGATCCTGCAATTCTGAGTTGTTCTAACACAGTAAACAAAGAGATGGAAAAGAGGCTGACATCCATAAAGTAAGAAGTCTCCAATTCTTTATACATTAACCAGAGAAACTAGCGCTTCATCAAAACTTTACAATAGGGAGCCTACCTCAACCATCGATCCTTACAAATTACAAAAACTAAGTCTATATACTCAGGAAAATTTGGCTAACAGAGGCGCGCTCAGTCATCCAAGGCGTGTTGTCCCTTCATTCAAACTCGTACTGATATTCTTCTTTAGGCACCGCCTTAACTGCGCATGGCTCCTGCAAGGTGAGTAGCTGAGCCATTAAGTGTCGAGTTAGTGTGTGCAGACTTCTCTGGCTAGTCGAGGACTTCAGCATGGCTCCTTTGGAAAAATCGGTACACAGGACCCTCTCGGGCAGACAGTGCGCCAGATCCTCCATACCTTATACTTAATGTTTGAGGAGAGGTTTCAACCACCCCCTCTCACCTTCATTTACTCCAAGCAAGAAACATGATTGCGATCGGATCTGATAGTTCTTGGAGATCGCGATGATCCCCTCTGTGACTGAAACCGACGCCTTTGGCCCCTCTTGCACATCTCTTTCTATTTTCCATGTGACCACGGGATGTGACCCTGTGTTTATTCTCAAAGGCGCTTTCGGCGTTCGTGAATAGGAAGGAGCTAATCCTTGCGTATCACATTCGTTATGATAGAAACGTGGAGATGGCTTAATTGGGTGCCATGGATCCCTCTCAGATCTGATGGCCCTAAGATCACTTAGTGATATTGTGGGCCCAGGCCCTGGACGCTCTTGGCACTTCACGTTTCAGGGATATGAATGAGCTGCTCCTTGTGCATCGAAATTGTGATGGGAAAAAAGGCGAGGGACCTAATCGCGCACCACGTGTTCCCTTTGGATGGACGGCTGAGACTGCTCCATGACACTACGGGCCCGACTTTGGGTGCCTTTGGCACTTTCGGGGTTCGGGGTTTTGAGATATAGGACAATTTGAAACCTTCATCCTTCGAACTCTCGAATGTCGAAACTCCAACGCGACTGGATCTCATGCCACGCATCCTCTGGATGGACGGCTGCTATCCTTCCCTGCACACAACACGGGCGTTATCCATTGCACTAACCTCAGAGAAACTTCGCTAATAGTGATTTCCCACCAACCGTCGATCTACTCTTACGGATGAATCCGAACGGTCGACAATATAATCTCGCCCGCGTACTTTCTTGGAAGCCTGAAATGGGATTTTCTATGCTACGCTTGGGCGCTTTACATGCAACTTGTGGACCTGAATACTCTTGTGCTCAAGACAATAATTGTTACTAAAATTAGGATCCATGGGGGATAGATTCATCCCTGCGATGATCTAAGGACTCATTTTGCTGTTCCAGTGCCTTGTTGTTGGGCTATGGAGTCATTTATTTAAAACTTAAAGACTGAAAGAAAAACAATATTTACAACCGCGAAAGAGCCA
The DNA here is from genome assembly GCA_000966675.3 of Picea glauca. NCBI lineage: Eukaryota > Viridiplantae > Streptophyta > Pinopsida > Pinales > Pinaceae > Picea > Picea glauca. The sequence goes on from JZKD02S1995879.1 coordinate 334,282, forward strand.
TGTGCGGCTCAAGAGAAAAATCTTTTTAGGAAATGCCCATTCACAGGGCCATTGAAAGCTTCTCGATCTTTCAAATCCCATAACCTATAGGTATTGTTCGAGAATACTTCAGAGACTTTGAAAGGCCCGATCCATAGGGCTTCGAATTTTTCGTGCTTGCCTTTATCTTGTTTAGGAGCATCCCATTTCAGTACCAAGTCTCCTATCCAAAACTCTTCCTTCTTGGCCTTCTTATCAAAAACCTACTTGATCCTTTGTTGATGGTCCTGAATTCTATCCATTACCTGCTCCCTGGCCTGCTGGACCTCCACTAGCTGATGAATCCTTCTGATCATGTCATCAGGCTCCTCTTGATGATCCTGGAGGAATTTTTCTACAGGAATGGCTAAATGAGAAGGAAAAATAGCCTCTATTCCATAGACTAATTGGAAAGGAGAGATGCCTATAAATCTCTTCGTGGTCACTCGATCGGCCCATAGAGAAAATTTCAATCTTGAATGCCAGGCCTTCTTGTTGTCTTCCAACAGTCTTTTGATGATTCTTATCAGGCTTTTGTTGGAGGACTCTGCTAAACCATTTCCCTGGGGATAATATGGGGTGGAGTGAATCAGTTTGATCCTGAATTGTTCACAGAACTTGGCTAATGGCTCAGCCCTGAAAGGGGCTGCGTTATCAGTGACAATCTTACTTGGGCAGCCGAATCTTGTGATGAGGTCCTCTAAGAATCCAATGATTACCTTGTGGGAAGCATTCCTGGTGGGGATAGCTTCAATCCACTTGGTAAAGAAACCTGTAGCAGTTAGGATCCATCTGTGTTGCCCACTGGAAGCAGGGTGAATTTCTCCAATGAAATCTAGGCCCCATTGTTGGAAAGGTCTTGAAACAACCACAGGATTTAACGACAAGGACTTGATCTGTTGTTTTCCTACAAATCTTTGGCATTTGACGCAGGCTCTGACCCTTCTTCAGACATCAGTGAACACGATGGTCTAGTAGTATCCATCCCTGAGGATTTTATGGGCTGTGGTTTTCCAGAAATGATGCCCTCCGCATAGGCTGTCATGAAATTCAACCATGATCCTGTCAACCTCTTGCGAATATACACATTTCAAAAGCAACCCCTGGGGATCTTTCCAATATAGAACTTTATCGATAAGGTAGTATCTGATTTCTTTGAGCTTCAGATCTTTTTCCTTGTGTTTTTGCAAGCCGTTTGGAGGCCGCAACTCTTGCAGAAAATATATGACATCCTTATACCAGGGACATCGAGCCAGTGGGGGCTCCCTTTGAGGGTCTCTTTCAGAAAACCGACCCTGCTGAATTCTTGAGCATTCATTAATGAAACTTACCCCCAAAGCTTGGCTATTGGCTTCAGCCAACAGCTTGTCTAAACCTTGACCTTTGATCAATTTGGTAGGCTTTATTTCCATGTCAAATTCCAAAATCTTAGCTATCCATTTACTCCTCCTCCCATCTATGTCAGGCTGAATAAGAATGTCTTTAACAACAGCTGAGGGGACATAAGCGATGATTTTTGACTGCAGGACATAGGTTCTAAAGGCCTTGAGAGCCTTTACCATGGCATAGGCCTGCTTCTCCATAATGTCATACCTGACTTTGGCATCCCTCAATGCTCGGCTGAAATAGACAACAGGCTGCTCTAGCCCAATCTTGTTTGTCTGTAATAAAAAAGCGGCCACCGTGTCAGGTGAAGCAAAGGAGAAAATAACGAAATCCTTTGAGTAATCAGGACTGATAAGCATGGGGGCCTCAGACAAGGCCTTCTTTATTTTCTCAAAGGAATTTCGCGATTCAGAAGTCTACCTCACTTCATTTCCTTTCCTTAACATGGTTGTTATAAGTTTTACCTTCTCAGCAAAGTTAGGCACAAACCTCCTCAGAAAATCAATCTTACCAAGGAAAGATTGGACCTCCTTCTTGGACCTCAAGATTGATAAGGCTTGTATTGCCTCAACTCTTCTAGGATCGATCCTGACTCCTTCCACTGATACTATGTGGTCTAGTAACCTTCTCTCCTGCGTGGCGAACAGAGATTTCTTGGGGTTTAATGAAATGCCAAAACTCCTGCATTTCAGGAAAACTTTTCTGAGATGGCAACAATGTTCTTTATCAGATTTTGAGAATACTGTGATGTCATCCAAATAGATGACCACAAATTTATCCTTTTCCCTAATGAAATCTATGTCCATGGCATGTTGAAACGTTTCCCCTGCATTCATCAATCCAAAAGGCATATTGGCATACATGAATGTGCCCCATGGAGTGGTAAATGTCGTCTTTTCCCTGTCCTCAGGTAGAAAAGAGTCTTGATTGTAGCCAGAGAAACCATCGATCATGGACATCCTAGATACTCCTATTACCCTCTAAAGTATATGTTCCATCTTTGGTAAGGGGTAGTTATCCTTTCGTGATCTCCTGTTCAAGTTTCTGAAGTCTACACAGAGTCTGATCTCTCCATTATTTTTCCTTACTGGTACCAAGTTGGCCACCCACTCTGAATATCTCAGTGGTACAATGATCTGAGCTTGAAGCAACTTCTTCACTTTCCTCTCCATGATAGGCAGCAACATAGGATTGATCTGTCTCATCTTCTGCCTAAATGGATTTTCCTCCCCTTTCAACGGGATTTTACGCTCGATGACAGAAGTGTCATATGTTTTGAGGTCTTTGTAGGTCCAGGCAAAAATATCAGCAAATTCCCTCAAAAGTCCAATGTATTCAGACCTTTTCTCCTTTGCCAGACTTCTCGACAATTTGACAAACTTGGGGTCACTCTTAGTGCCAATGTTGCACTGAATAGTACCAGCGTCATCCTCTGAGATTTCCTCCTTTAATGACACATAATTTCTATCAAAAATCCTTTCCAAAGGAACCAATCCCCTTGGAATATGGTTGTTGGGGAGATGCACAATGTTATGCTCTACTATTTTACTCAGAAACTTACCCCCATCAAGATCTTCTTCAGAGACAGAATCTTGGTCGATATGCATGTCTGAAAATTCTTCAACAGTCTCCAAGAATTTCTTGATCTCGAGATCATCCTCAAATACCTTCCAATGTTTGACGTTGTCAGGTATGGAGGGCATGTATTTTACTTCCACATCACATCTGAATTTGGGCGGTAAGGGTACTTTAAAATTGCCTGTTGATGTAGCCAAGGAATCTGCCATTGTGTTATTTTCTCTTGGGACAAAAGAAATGTTGAATGCTAAGAAGAAATTGTCAATCAAGACCCATATTTCATTCCTGTAGCTTATGATTTGAGGATGCTTAGCCTGATAAGCGTTTCTAATCTGTTGGACCACCAACTCTGCATCTATGAACACTGCCACTTCTTGAATTCCCATTTCCCTTACGGATCTTAATCCTAGGATAATATCTTCATACTCTACCACATTGTTGGTAGCTTCAAATTCTAATTTGTATGACAGAGATATGGTTTCCTGAGAAGGTGACACAAAAAAGACCCCCGCTCCAACACCTTCCCTAGAAAAGGCTCCATCAAAGAACATTTTCCAGATGAGGGTGATGGAGGGAGGAAATTTATGGGAAGTGGTGGGTGGTTTTCTGAGTTTTAGAGGAGGCTCGGGAGTAGTAGTGAGTTGTAGTACACTGGAACCTAAATCAGTGTCCAAGGAGAAAATGGGATGGTTGGTAGGGTTGGCTTCATCACTGATTATATAGGCCAGTTGGGCTTCCCTGTATAGCCTCCCATTTTCTCCTCCAAACACTGGGATAGTAGCATATGTGAGGTCCATATGCAAAGTTCCCCCCAGTCTCTTTATCCAATATCTTGATAACAACATACCGAACTTGGGGGGGACATTAGCCACTACAATATCCATGACCACACTTTTCATGGGCAACTGAAACAAGGTTACGACCAGGTCTTTGATAACTCCTAGACATTGAAATTTTTTGGAGTCAAAGGAATAGAGGTCATGATAGGCTTGGGTGACTTCTAGCCCTAACTCTTCCATGACAGTTTTGGGCATAAGGTTGTGAGAAGCCCCCGAATCCATCAAGTAGTTGTGCAGTACCTTGTCATGTATGTTCAGGGAAGTGTAGAAGGGAGGGGATGAGTCATTCCTGTCTTCTACCATAGGACCTAGAATAACTGCAGGCTTTTCATCTTGCAAATTGATGGAGTCTGTGGGAAGGCATGAGACCTCAGACTGTAAAATCTCAGAGAAGTGTTTCTTGAACCCTTCATGTTTAATCAATTCGGTCAGGGGCATAGGGATTCTGATGTTTTAAATTTCATGCTCAAAATTAAAAGAGGATGTAAGCTTCGAGATTTCTCTTATTTCGAGAACATGACTCTGGACTATGGGAGAGAGGGGTCGGGGCTTCTTACCTCTGTGACTGTCTGCTACTTCATTAGCAGGTATCTCTATTCTAGTGAACTTCTCAGGAACACCAGGTGCTACTGTCTTTTTCTTTGACCTTAGATCATATCTGCCTTCGCTACCACTAGCCTTGTCTCCCTTGCTCAGCTCATTCAGCTGACTTTCCATGAGAGACTCCTCGTATGTTGATTGAGTGAGATGAGGAAAAGGAGGAGTGTCCCTGAAGCAATGGATTTCAGGATCAAGCTCATCTGTTTCCCCTTCTTCCCCCTCGGCCACAAAATTGTTTTGAAAAGGGGCCCAAATTTTCTGGTCTTCTTTGTCTCTTCCCTTATCTCTTTGCACAGTCGGGGAAGTAATGTTGTTTAGCCTCCTGAAACCTCCTTTGTTTTCAGCATTTTGAGGGATCTTGTATGCTTGCCTCCCCTCCACCTTCATTCTTTCTATCTCTGCAGACAGAGACTTCACCATCTTGGTCAGTTCATCCACTTGAGGGTGGGGCACCGATGGGCCATAAGTTGAGGTTTCTGATCTTCCCTTTCTTCTGTTTGCATCATCCTTGTTCCTCAGTCTATCAGTTGCTAATACATTAGATTCCACTTCTATGGATGCATATTTCATTTGAGCTAAGGAGGTGGCTCTTCTTTCTCTCAATAAAAGGTAGAAATCGGGGCCAAACACACTAGCATAAGAAATCTTGGCGGAGGCTTCTGAGGGTTTTATTTTAGCACGAATTTTATTATACATCTTATTGAATCTTTTGGAGAAGTCAGAGACATACTCTCCTTCCATATTATTCAAATACCCAAACTCTATCATGTAATACATGAAATCCTTCCTATCTCCCCACTGCCTTAGGAAAGCACTATCCAGGGCTTCGATTCCAACAATAGATCCAGGGGCCAATCCTCTAAACCACTTCCTCACCTCACCATCCAAGCTCTGGAAAAAGACTCTCATCCATACATCTTCGTTTTCAATGTTCAAGTTGTCTGCATAACTGTAGAAAGCATCCAGGTGATCTTCCGTAGTTATGTCCCCTTCCCTAGTGAACTTGGGAATATACTTCAAGTAATCTCCAATAGGGAGAGGATTCATAGGATGGGGTAGGATTAAGGGAGCATATCTGGCAGCAACTATGGCGTCCATTCTATTTAGAGGGGGATTAGCGCCAGCCATAGGAATATTAGGTGGAGGAGAATTTGGAGGATAAAGAGTTCGCGAAGGGGCTGTTGGGAATGAGTCTCGAAGTGGAATGGCAAACAAAAGGGGATTTAAGGAGAAGGCTAATGGGCTTAAGTTAGCAGATGCTCCTCTTTGTGCAAGAGTGGTAACAATAACAAGAGGAGGAGTGGTAAAGATAGGAGTGGGGAAATCCTCCATGGTCCTGGGTCTACACCAAAGTACATCTTCAGAGGAGAGGGGAGTGATAAGGGTTTCTCCATCCAATCCCAGACCAAGAGGGGAAAAATCAGTAGGAACACTCCTGAAATTCAGGAAATGGGAAACCTCTGAAAGAGGTCTGATAAGAAACTGAGGAGGAGAAAATGGAGTTCCTACAAAAGAATATGGCAGATTACCTAGTTTGGAAGTGGAAGCTTCTTCTTCAGAGGCCTTTCCTTTCTTGAGAACCACCTCTGGATCAACTTCAGGTGTAGCTATAGGCAGCTGTGGATGAGACCGCATGTGTCTGCCTCTGAAAGCCACAATTAACACGGAAGGTTCTCCACAGTGGAGTCGTCACGATGGAGTCGCCAGGTGCACAGTAGAAATCTTCAAAGGCTCTAATACCTGATGCACCTTTAGAATATGAGGCTCAATGTCATTCAATCCCAGGGAAAATCTTCAACTTTGTCGCCATAAATGGCACCAAAAATGTTAGCATCAGAAGTCACTCCTGGATTTCTTGTAGGAGAAGAGCCTGACACCCATCAATTTTATGTCACAATTTGTTTAATGGGGTGATCGAATGGATAAATACTCAAGAAGATACATCTTTAACTCAGAAAACTGGGCCTAGTATGTAGACAGCAAGGGAGGTCTTGATCCAAATTCCTTCAGTAAATGATTAAAGGGTGGTAGATGGAAGACTTGTGAGAAGGGTGAGCAAGACTGCCTTGGGCGACAGGCCTTCAGAAGCTTGGGGATGAAAAACTCAAAAGCCAAGATCCTCTTAGTACAGAGCCTCAAGGAGCTGAAGGGTGACTCAACTAGATCCTCCAATTCCAAGTCGTTCAACACTAAGAAAATCACAGGAACTGATTAGAAACAATGCAACTGTTATAGTGATCCAACCTACATCATCCTATAACAACTACAACTCGACTGGATCCTCCAATTCTGAGTTGTTCTAACACAGTAAACAAAGAGATGGAAAAGAGGTTGACATCCATAAAGTAAGAAGTCTCCAATGCTTTATACATTAAACAGAGAAACTAATGCTTCATCAAAACTTTACAATCGGGAGCCTAGCTCAACCATCGATCCTTACAATTTACAAAAACTAAGTCTATATACTCAGGAAAATTCACCTAACAGAGGCGTGGTGAGTCATCCAAGGCATGGTGTCCCTTCAGTCAAACTAATACTAATATTCTTCTTCAGGCACCGCCTTATCTGCGCATGGCTCCTGCAAGGTGAGGAGCTGAGCCATTAAGTGTCGAGTTAGCGTGTGCAGACTTCTCTGGCTAGTCAAGGACTTCGGCATGGCTCCTTTGGAAAAATCAGTACACAGGACCCTCTCAAGCAAACAACTCGCTAGATCCTCCATACCTTATACTTAATGCGTGAGGAGAGGTTTCAACCACCCCCTCTCACCTTCATTTACTCCAAGTGAGAAACAGGATTGAGATCGGATCTGATGGTGCCTGGAGATCAAGATGATCCCCTCTGTGACTGAAACCGACGCCTTTGGCCCCTCTTGCACAACTCTTTCTATTTTCCAAGTGACCATGGGAAGTGACCCTGTGTGTATTCTCAAAGGCACTTTCGGCATTCGTGAATAGGAAGGAGCTAATCCTTGCGTATCACATTCGTGATGATTGAAACACCAAGATGGCTTAATTTGGTGCCACGCATCCCTCTCAGATCTGATGGCCATGAGCTCACTCGGTGATATTGTGGGCCCAAGCCTTGGATGCTCCTGGCACTTCGCGTTTCGGGGATATGAAGGAGCTGCTCCTTGTGTGTCGGAATCACAATGGGAGAAAAGGCGAGGGACCTAATTGCGCACCACGTGTTCCCTTTGGATGGATGACTGAGACTGCTCTATGGCACTGTAGGCCCAACTTTTGGCGCCTTCAGTGCTTTCAGGGTTCGGGGTTTAGAGATATAGGACAATACAAAACCTTCACCCTTCGAACTCCTGAATGTCGAAACGCCGATGCGACTGGATCTCGCGCCACGCATCCTCTGGATGGACAACTGTTATCCTTCCCTGGATCTAACCGTGATTTCCTGCCAACCGTCGATTTGCTCTTATGGATGAATCCAGACTGTCGATAATATAATATTACTCGCATACTTTCTTGGAAGCCTGAAACAAGATTTTTCGTGCTGCGCTTGGGCACTTCACATGCAACTTGTGGACCTGAATACTCTTGTGCTCAGGACAAGAATTTTTACTAACACCCTCGTCATCTTTCCTGAAGTTTGGCTAGCAATGCAGGACAATATTCTATGACATGTTCAAATGAGTTGCAGTAACTGCAAGTGGTACAAGGGTTTTTACAGTCCCTTGCTAAGTGACCTGGTTGTCCGCAGTTATAACAAATGATTTGTCCTCGACCTCAACCCATGCCTCCTCCTCATCCTCTTCCTATGAATCTGCCATGAGGGTTGAAGTTTCCTCTTCTTGGGGAGTTAAACTTCATAGTATTTCCTTCTTGTTGTAATTCACCTTGAATTCTATATGTGTCTTGTGATATTTCATGAAAGAGGTCATAATCCCTACAATATTTATCATCATGCCCCATAGATTTACAGAATGTGTATTAAAGGTTGGTAGGTGTCTGGAAAGATTTTTTCATGTAATTTCATTCTCCAGGGTGATGTTTGTTTCTACATACCTCACACCAAGGTAGAGTAACTTTCTTCAAAGGGCTCGGGGCTCCTAAAGCCAAGTACGCATGGAGTAGAGGACAATGCTCCTTATCATGACCTTCTGATTTGCATTTGATACACCAAATATATTCTCCTTTATCTTTTCCCTTATCCTTTTTCATATCTTTGACCTGCAGTGATAAGATAGTTAGCTGACTCATGTAAATGTGTTGACCTACACATAATAGATCTAGCTAAACAATGATACACATATTTGCATAGAGAATTGGAAAAAGAATAAGAAGGAGAGAAAGAATGGAAAGAATTCTCATTAACCATTTTTCACACTCAAAGAGTGAAAAATTTACAATAGATATAGGATACATGAGTAAATAATGAGCCATAGTGGTGGCCTAGATTGATCTGGACACACACCAATAGTTACGGGAGTGATCTGCCACCTAGTCTAGTCTCTCAGGCAATTACGGGAGTGAACTGCCACCTAGCTGAGTTAACTAGTCAACTAGTCTTCAGTTAACTGACTGAACAAAGAGTAGTGAGTTGGTGATGTTCCCAATGTTGCATGGTGACAAAACCAATGCAACATCTAAACTCAACTCAACTAGTCAAATTGAAGTGTCAACTGAAAGAGAATATTCTCTAGGTGGAATATTCTCCCCTAAAATATTGGATACTGGATAATGACTAATTATGAATAATAAAAAAGGAATAACCTTAGGAAAAATAAATCCTAGGTGTGTGTGAAGTAACTCCAACAACTCAAAATTTGACTCATACTTGAACTCGACTCTCCCATAGGGGCTGATTCTAGTTTCATGGTGATCTCCAGTGCCTTAGCTTGTGAAGCAATCTTCTGTTGCATCAGAGGGACTCTGATGTGTGGTAAGAGGGAAACAATGAACCATTCTTTATTTTTTCCATCCAGAATCTGAAAACTCAAATGACCTGTCAGGGTCTTAAATCTCTAATCAAACTCCCAAACAGGTTCTGCTTCTTTCTACCATATTTCAACAACTCTGTGATGCACTATGACGCCGACTTGGGTTTCTTGAATTATGAAATCAACACAGTCTTGATCTCGTTCATTGATTTTGGCTAGAAAACTCCTTGGATTAACTTCATGTACCAACTCAATGCACAGTCTCTTAGGGTAGTACTAAACTGAGCTCTCTTAGTAGCTTCGTTGGTGACATTCTTAATACTCCATACAACTTCACATAAGAACCAATGTTGATCAGTATCTTTAGATCCATCTCCCCTAAAGGTGGGTAACCTCATCTCATTTTCCATAGATCTTCCTAGTGTTCCAGACTAAGTATGTACTAAACCACTTGTACTAGTTTTCTGAGTGTTCTAATAACTTAGGTTACTCTGGTTACTTAATGTTGTTAAAACAATAGGAGGTGTAATAGTACTTACTGTAATAGTCTATGAAGTTTTTGAATCTCCTCTATGAGATTATTCATTATTCCCTTCTTCTACCCTAGTGGACTCTGAATGTTCCTCATTTAGTAGCTCTTCTTCTTCTCCACTATAGAACCCTTCTTCCTGTGTTGGTGGTTCGTGATTTTTCTCAAACAAGTCCACCAGAGGAACTTCTCTGAAAGTTCTCCCACTGCACGTGTGTCCAACCTCTGTGTCGCTTTCGCTGTCTGAATTCCTGAAAATTATTTTTTTCAATCTGACCCAGTACTGTATTTTCAGGATGTTCTTCTCATGCAATAGAATCTTGATCTTCAATTTCAAGAAGTCTAAAACTTTTCCTCTTGGTCCCTTAAATAAATATCTCTCTTCTTGTCTATATGATTCTACTCTATCAATAGCAAACTCAGTGATATAACCTCCAATGGTACTATCAAACTAGTTATCCACTTCCCTTGACATGACATTATCAACTCTCTTGACCTTCTTGATCAACGCCGACGTCCAAACCACAGGCGGTCTGAGTCTAATCTCAAACTGGGTATCTGTTAATCTAGATAGCCACTCCTATAGATACTTTTGAATTAATACAAATAAAATCTTGTGTATATTAGTAAAGATATACCTTCCCAACCAATCCTCTGTACTAATATTAGGATTCTTATTCTGAGCTTCAATGGAGTCCTTCTCTTGTTCTTCTATCCACTTTTGAATCTCTGTCTTCGATGGAAACCAACTTGAAATTCCCTCAAGAAGATCCTGGTCCCGGCAACGAAACCATTTGTTGGCACATGGGTAGACCCATGGTTCATTTCTAAGAGTGCACCAACAAGACCTAAATATTGGCCCTTTCGAAAACACCTACAAAGAAGATGCAATATCACCCAAAGTATCTATAGGGGGTTCTAGGACACAGGTGTCTACAACCAGAGGAAATGCAAAGTAGATCCAGGGAAACACTCTCACACAGATCTACTTATTATTTATATTTCTTAATCCTACTACGTGAACTATATCTCATATCTACCACAATATTTCATTAACAGTATATCATAGATCAGAAGAACACAACATCAATCACACACAACAACAAGATATACATGGTTCACCCTCTCCCTAGGTCTACATCGACATAACTGTGCTTATAATATATTAGATGAAAGAATACAGTTATATCTACACTTATCTTGTAGATCTCTCTCTTTATTTCTCTTCTCCTCTCTTCCCTCCCTACTCACCGAGCTGCAGGGTTGATCCTCGCACCCAGCTGAAGATCTTACAATAAAGACTCTCTTTCAACATAATACTTCTCTCTCAACAATAACAATAATCACTCATTACATAATCGAACCCATCCTAGGCCCTCTTGACCTTTATTTATACATTATAATGACTCTCAAACATCCTTAGGCTGAAACGTAGGTTTCAAAACCCTAAATACCAAAACCCTATGTGTCTAAAACCCTAGGTCAACTAGACTCATGTTTTCAGGGCTTCACCAGTCTGTCTTTCCTTCTTTCTTGTGAGGTGCTCCAAAGAATCTATTGATGGATTTTTCCACTTCCTGAGTCATACACGATCCATATTCCTTGTTGATTTTTCTTCCTCTCTCTCCCCATACAACATCTTTTTTTCTCTTACTTCGCTCCGTCTTTTCTTCTCTTTTGGTCACTTCGACCCAGTCTCAGTCAACTTGTCTTCCACGTAGTTCACACTTTGTGCTTCTTTCCTTAATATTCACAACCTTCCATAACCAAAGGCCAACACATAGGTTGTAACAAAAACAAATATTCATCAAAGCATAGTTGTTATCACAGGTTGCATATTAATAAAGGCAAGTTGTACAGTAGCTGAAGGAAAAGAAATGTACTTCGCACAAATAAAAAATGTATTCAAGATAACAAACACATAGGAATTTGGAAACAAACACATTGTCATCAATAGTATCTTTACCAGGTAGAGAGATTTAATCCATGCGTATAATGGGTCCAACCAGTTGTTGTATTGATCTTTTTCTCTGAAAAAACTGAACCCTCAAAACATACAATAACTGCATATTTATAAGAGTTCTAAAGGCTCTCATCCATCTGGGATTGAGACTTAACTCTACACTACTAGTTGTAAATAAACTTATTAACTTAACTGGAAATTGTTGGAGTATAGTAATGTATAATTCACACTTGACTTAATAAAAAAGAGTGGTTCTTATCACACAAAAAATACCACTTATTATGCTTTAAACTTAAAAGCGTCTTGAATAAGAAATTAAAAACTGATATTTGCAATAAAATTAGATTGATGCATGCACTGGAGCGAACTGAGATATGACATAAAATGAATATGAGTGACAAAACTAAATATGATTGAATGTATTGGCAATAAAAGAAGAAAATCATCTGTTTTTTTCTTGGAGTCTCTAATATTCTTTCTGCAGTCTGGATTATAGTTTCCCCAATCCTTGTTTGGAGTTGTAGGGTTCGGATTCCAGAACTTATGTTATGTACCAGTTAACTATTGTCGAACTACTACATGATGGGAAATGTTAGCACTCTGTAATTTCTAGAGGTTGTATAAGAAAATATAGAGGTAACTACAAAACCACTTTGGAAGCTGGGATCTAGCCCTGCCAGCTTCAGAGAGGGATCTCTCTATAGGATTTAGATTTGTTTGGTTTATAATCTTAGGCTACTTATGAAAGTTCAGGGTTTATTTGTTTGTTTGAAAT
>JZKD02S1995879.1:346910-393558 GCA_000966675.3 Picea glauca
CCAATGTTGCATGGTGACAAAACCAATGCAACGTCTAAACTCAACTCAACTAGTCAAACTGAAGTGTCAACTGAAAGAGAATATTCTCCAGGTGGAATATTCTCCCCTAAAATATTGGAGACTGGATAATGACTAATTATGAATAATAAACAAGGAATAACCTTAGGAAAAATAAATCCTAGGTGTGTGTGAAGTAACTCCAACAACTCAAAATTTTACTCATACCTGAACTCGAATCTCCCATAGGGGCTGATTCTAGTTTCATGGTGATCTCTAGTGCCTTAGCTTGTGAAGAAATCTTCGGTTGCATCAGAGGGACTCTGATGTGTGGTAAGAGGGAAACAATGAACCATTATTTATTTTTTCCATCCAGAATCTGAAAACTCAAATGACCTGTCAGGGTTTTAAATCTCTGATCAAACTCCCAAACAGGTTCCTCTACTTTCTGTCATATTTCAATAACTCTGTGATGCTGACTTGGGTTTCTTGAATTATGAAATCAACACAGTATTGATCTCGTTTAGTGATTTTGGCTCGAAATCTCCTTGGATTAACTTCATGTACCAACTCAATGCACAGTCTCTTAGGGTAGTACTAAATTGAACTCTCTTAACAGCTTCGTTGGTGACATTCTTAATACTCCATACAACTTCACATAAGAAACAATGTTGATCAGTATCTTTAGATCCATCTCCCCTAAAGGTGGGTAACCTCATCTCATTTTCCATAGATCTTCCTAGTGTTCCAGATTGAGTATGTATTAAACCACTTGTACTAGTGTTCTAAGTGTTCTGATAACTTAGGTTACTCTGGTTACTTAATGTTGTTAAAACAATAGGAGGTGTAATAGTACTTACTATAACAGTCTATGAAGTTTTTGAATCTCCTCTGTGAGTTTATTCATTATTCCCTTCTTCTACCCTAGCGGACTCTGAATGTTCCTTGTTTAGTAGCTCTTCTTCTTCTCCACTATAGAACCCTTCTTCTTGTGTTGGTGGTTCGTGATTTTTCTCAAACAAGTCCACCAGAGGAACTTCTCTGAAAGTTCTCCCACTGCACGTGTCTCCAACCTTTGTGTCGCTTTCGATGTATGAATTCCTGAAAATTATTTTTTTCAATCTGACCTACTACTATATATTCAGGATGTTCTTCTCATGCAATAGAATCTTGATATTCAATTTCAAGAAGTCTAAAACTTTTCCTGTTGGTCCCTTAAATAAATATCTCTCTTCTTGTCTATATGATTCTACTCTATCAATAGAAAACTCAGTGATATAACCTCCAATGGTACTATCAAACTAGTTATCCACTTCCCTTGACATGGCATTATCAACTCTCTTGACCTTCTTGATCAACGCCGACATCCAAACCACAGGCGGTCTGAGTCTAAACTCAAATTGGGTATCTGTTAATCTAGATAGCCACTCCTATAGATCTTTTTGAATTAATCCAAATAAAATCCTGTGTATATCAGTAAAGATATACCTTCCCAACCAATCCTCTGTACTAATATTAAGATTCTTATTCTGAGCCTCAATGAATTCCTTCTCTTGTTCTTCTATCCACTTTTGAATATCTGTCTTCGATGGAAACTAGCTTTACATTCCCTCAAGAAGATCCTGGTCCCGGCAATGAAACCATTTGTTGGCACATGGGTAGACCCATGGTTCATTTTTAAGAATGCATCAACAAGCCCTAAATATTGGCCCTTTCAAAAATACCTACAAAGAAGATGCAGTCTCACCCAAAGTATCTATAGGGGGTTGCAGGACATAGGTGTCTACAACCATAGGAAATGCAAAGTGGATCCAGGGAAACACTCTCACACAGATCTAATTATTCTTTATATTTCTTAATCCTACTACGTGAACTATATCTCAGATCTAACATAATATTTCATTAATAGTATATCATAGATCAGAAGAACACAACATCAATCACACACAACAACAATATATATGTGGTTCACCCTCTCCCTAGGTCTACATCAACATAATTGTGCTTATAATATATTAGATGAAAGAATACAGTTATATCTACACTTATCTTGTAGATCTCTCTGTTTCTTTCTCTTCTCCTCTCTTCCCTCCCTACTCGGTTGATCCTCGGACCCAGCTGAAGATCTTACAATAAAGACTCTCTTTCAACATAATACTTCTCTCTCAACAATAACAATAATCACTCATTACATAATCGAACCCATCCTAGGTCCTCTTGACCTTTATTTATACATTATAATGACTCTCAAACATCCTTAGGCCGAAACCTAGGTGTCAAAACCCTAAATACCAAAACCCTATGTGTCTAAAACCCTAGGTCAACTAGACGCATGTTTTCAGGGCTTCACCAATCTATCTTTCCTTCATTCTTGTGAGGTGCTCCAAAGAATCTATTGTTGGATTTTTCCACTTGCTGAGTCATACACGATCCATCTTCCTTGTTGATTTTTCTTCCTCTCTCTCCCCATACAACATCTTTCTTTCTCTTACTTCGCTCCGTCTTTTATTCTCTTTTGGTCACTTCGACCCAATCTCAGTCAACTTGTCTTCCACGTAGTTCACACTTTGTGCTTCTTTACTTAATATTCACAACCTTCCATAACCAAAGGCCAACACATAGGTTGTAAAAAAAACAAATATTCATCAAATCATAGTTGTTATCACAGGTTGCATATTAATAAAGGCAAGTTGTACAGTAGCTGAAGGAAAATAAATGTACTTCGTACAAATAAAAAATGTATTCAAGATAAAAAACACATAGGAATTTGGAAACAAACACACTATCATCAATAGTATCTTCACCAGGTAGAGAGATTTAATCCATGCGTAGAATGGGTCCAACCAGTTGTTGTATTGATCTTTTTATCTGGAAAAACTGAACCCTCAAAACATACAATAACTGCATATTTATAAGAGTTCCAGAGGCTCTCGTCCATCTGGGATTGAGACTTAGCTCTACACTACTAGTTTTAAATAAACTTATTAACTTAACTGGAAATTGTTGGAGTATAGTAATGTATACTTCACACTTGACTTAATAAAAAAGAGTGGTTCTTATCACACAAAAATAA
Organism: Picea glauca; assembly: GCA_000966675.3. Classification (NCBI taxonomy): domain Eukaryota; kingdom Viridiplantae; phylum Streptophyta; class Pinopsida; order Pinales; family Pinaceae; genus Picea; species Picea glauca. The sequence goes on from JZKD02S1995879.1 coordinate 349,981, forward strand.
CCACTTATTATTCTTTAAACTTAAAAGCGTCTTGAATAAGAAATTAAAAACTGATATTTGCAATAAAATTAGATTGATGCATGCACTGGAGCGAACTGAGATATGAAATAAAATGACTAGGAGTGACAAAACTAAATATAATTGAATGTATTGGCAGTAAAAGAAGAAAATCATCTGTTTTTTTCTTGGAGTCTCTAATATTCTTTCTGCAGTCTGGATTATAGTTTTCCCAATCCTTGTTTGGAGTTGTAGGGTTCGGATTCCATAACTTATGTTATGTACCAGTTAGCTATTGTCGAACTACTAATTGATGGGAAATGTTAGCACTCTGTAATTTCTAGAGGTTGTATAAGAAAAGACAGAGGTAACTACAAAACCACTTTGGAAGCTGGGATCTAGCCCTGCCAGCTTCAAAGAGGGATCTCTCTATAGGATTTAGCTTTGTTTGGTTTATAATCTTAGGCTACTTATGAAAGTTCAGGGTTTATTTGTTTGTTTGAAATATCTGGCTGATTTGAATGCTTAAATTTCCATTAGGCTATGGGGTCTGTCTTTTAGAACAAGGATCAATTTAGATTCTTATAAAATTTCTTCACAGGGCAGGGTATTAAGACTGTTTGGATCCGGTAAAATTATATATGAAATGAGTGGGAATAAAGGAGGGTAAAATCCACCAAGAAAAAGAGAAGTTAATAATTATTTTACTTAACTTGAGTTGAAAAACATAAAAATATTCAAAAATCAGAAAAAGAGTATACTGCAATAAATTATGTTCTTTAACATTCTTTGAATAATTAAAATTGGAAACACATGCAATGATTACAGAGAATGAAAAAACATTAAACAAATAAAGAATCACATCACCAATAGTCTAACACGAGAATCCTGTGAGAGAGGCTTTTTACTACTCGTCGATCCTCTTGAAAAATATACAGTAGCTTTTTTTAGGTGCAAAAATCAACCCTTAGAGAAGTAGCTTTTTGAGATGTTATACTTCGAAAGGAGAAGTACTTATACAAATATTTACATCACATCCTGTCATAAATGATCAGGATATTTCAGAGGGATATATAAACTAACTAAATCTCAAATTACAAAAATGTAGGAATCTTGTAGATCTGTTTGAATTTGAGGAGCTAATTTGGTGGAAGTTGTTGATGATTTGTCTCTTTGACTTTGCTTATCTTTTACTTCTTGTTGGCTGAAACATTGAACCTATCTTTACTCAAGTAACTTTCATAGATTATCCCACCTATGTTTACTTGTGATTGATATCTTGAGTAATTTTTCGTATATTTCATCCATCTCGGTGTACTTGGCAAAAGTAGGCTTTGTAATGAAAATATATTTGATTTCATGCTGAATGCTCAAGTCAAACTGTAATATCTCCAGGAAATATTTCCCAATGATACTTCCTTGTATTCCTACAAATTTTTAATTTTCCTTTTCCACTATCTTCAACTTCTGTCTTTAATCAGGCAGAGTGATCAATTTGTCATTTAGCACTAACAATCCAGGTAGCCCTTTCTTGTGTATCACCTCAAACTTGTTGAAGAACCTCTGCACACCTATGTCCATCACTTGAGATTTTTCTTCTAGCTGCAACATTAGGCCTTTCCTGATCAAAACCTTCTTGATTTCCAGGATGGTTTCATTTATGTCCTCAATCTCCAGCTCTTCTAACTCCAATTTATTTTTAGATTTTAGAAACCTGATGAGCTCTGTGGCCCCTGTTGGATTTTCTCCCAATTCTTCTTTGATAACTTCAATGGCTCCTCTAGATTTCTAGATTAATTCATGCTACTAAAAAATGATTTTTATAGAGGGCCAAATCTCTGTCATGGATTTGTTTATGTCCATCGATATGTTTTCCTTAGCTTGGGCTAAGGTGTTTTCCATGGCTGTTTATTTCCCCAATTGTTGTAGTTTTTGGCTGAGCCTTTGAGATTTGTGCATTTCTTCCTAATGAGAAGCCTAGAACATTTATTTCATTTCCTGTAATGTATTTACCTCCTCCTGTAACTTTTTAATTTCTTCCCCTTGTATGTACATATCTTCCATAGACTTTACTAGTTTATCAGAGGCATTTGAAATTTGTACTAGGATTGTTGATGGGATTGTAAACACTTTTGTTGTTATGATCCCTATCAGAGGCACTGCATCTAGTGGAATCATGTCCAACTACACATTCTACTCTTTTTATTTGATCAACTTGTCCATCTCTACTTCCATTTCCCTTATTTGTGCATTTTTCCCCATGATCAATTTTAACATCTCCTCTTTTGTATTTCTGTCTCAGCCACTTCTTTAGTTTTTGAATATTTTGTGGCTGGAAGTTTCAATTGTTTTCTGAGTGATGTTATATCAACATTCTTTTTCTTTATCAACTCCTTTGTTTCTTTGACTTTTGTTGCATCATATCTAATCTTGAGAACTAGCTCTTCTAATGATTTGATCTTAGTATATTTGGCCAAAGAGGAGATATTTTCAAATTTTAATTGGGACTGGATATTATTTAGGGATACTTAAAAATTTAGAATCCATCATTGAGGTATTTGTCAGAGTTGAAAATATCATATCCCTTGTCTTTCTATGGATATCCATTTGGTCCATAGGATGGAAATATTTTATATCAAAATCAAAAGTATTCTTATTGTAATCTACTGCTTTGTTTGGATGGGGGACTTGTGCCTGTAAAAATTCCATTTGCATTTTTCCCTTCTCTATGTCAAAAGATGACAAAATTCTGTGTTGAGAAGTAGAGGTCTTGTTCCATAATTGAGTGTAAGTTTTATTGTTGAGAAGCTCATTCCTTTGCTTGATTTCCTTATATTTGTCAAAAACATTTGACTTATTTTGTCCATGAACTGATTCAGCTGTCAGAGTTGTGTCTAGATTTCTTTGAGATGTTGGTGATGATGGAGAACCTGCAAAAAAACTGTTTGACTAGGTTGAAAAATGTGGTCCCTCCAAAACTATGGTGAACTACATTTCTCCCTCCTTCAACAAATCTATTGTGTGACTGGTTTTAGGCCTCTTTCTATATACTTGAAAATCTTCAGCTGATACCTTTGCAACTGAAGGAGAAACATCCTTCCTTGATATTTTCTCTGCTTTCTTTTGAGGTGTAGTAGTATGTGAAGTGGTTACAGAGATAGGCTTCTCCTTTGGTTCTTGCATTGTGTTTTCTTCCCATTCAACCTGGTTCGTATGCCTTTCAAACTATGACCTTTGTGTGTGCACATAGGGAGTGGTATTTTGTTTCATCCTGAGTTCAAAAATGACACCAAATGGGTCATATGACAAAGTGAAGCTCAAAGGAAACTTCATTTGTTTCAAAAGGTTGTATGCTTCTTCTCCTACTTCTCTATTGTTGCAAATGAAAGGCCCAATCTGAGTTTTGATTCTAAGTTGGGATTTATTCTTGGCTGCCACAAAATGAATTTCATCTGAATCAATCATTTTCCTTATATACTCCAATGCAAAAATCCTCATTGGGAGGTATTTAGGAAATTTGTGTGGTGGCATATCACATCCATATAGCCTAATATCTATGTAGTTCTGGTATAAATACCAGTCACCTATCTTGGCCCGATCAGATAGGTGCAGAACCTTATGGATTTCTTCACTAATCTTGGGTTTTTTGGTGTTTCTCAACAAACAAGTGGCTAGGTGGATAAATTGGTCAATGAAATCCTTGAAGCTATACTTTTTTGAGTTCTTCCTCACCAATGAGGTACATGAGATGATTGAATGTGGGATTCCTTTCTCATTTAACTTTTGAAGTGAAAAAGGAAAACTGTCTGCTTGATAAAATAAGAACATATAAATCAACACTAACAAATACTTGAACATTCCCTCAGTTGGAAACTTAAGGAATTTCTCATGAATGTTTTCCACCGGGAATTGACTGAAATTAAACTTCACTGTAACCTTTTATTCTATAGAAAATATGGATAGAAAACCCAGAATAAGTTCATCTACCCATTCATTAGAGTAATAACCTAACATATATGATATCATGGATATGATCTGGTTTTCTTTGACTATAAAAATGGAAGAGGGGTATGGTGGATTCTTCTTGGGTAATTGGGAATCTTCAGGGAGGAAGATCTCCAAAATATGGGCTCTTTGGGGAAAGTTTAACTTCTAGGGCTTTGACAAAGAACAAAGTAGTAGAGTCATTTTTAGGGATTTGTAACATTTGTTCAATGGTTTCAGAGGTAATTGTGAACAAAACTTCACTAGTGGGGGAGGGAATGGCTCTTTGGCCTAGAAAATGATTGGCTTGGCATTTGAGGACAAATTTATGGAAATGAAAAGTTTGAGGAAACATATACATGGGAAAATTTGACTCCAAGAGTCCAATTTCATCACTCTAATCGAGGAAAATCTCTTTCAGCCAAGAGTGCAATTCGAAGAAATCAAACTCACACTTTGGTTCTGTAACATTTTGGCATTTATCTTCCAGAAGGATGTGGTCTTGGTCGACAAGAGGGGGAATCATTGGGTTCTCAGATGTGTTGGTGGGCTTGACCTTGGAAGCCACAATTGATAGAATTAACAATAAAAATATGGCGATGTTGTATTACTGGAAGAGATATTCATCTGTTGATGGTGAGAGATGGAAGTGAAATTTTGGTAGCTTAGCTTGGCACAGTCTTCACGGTGTCTTACTCGGAAAACAATGTAACAAGATGAGAATGGGTTTTTTAAAACACACAATGATATCCATTGTGGATCGGGACCGTTACGCGACAACTAACGGTCACGGGGAGGGGTTTGATAAGATAAAGGGTATAAAGTGTGGGACAAGTGTCACGTAGGGAGAGTATAGTAGTGGTAGGTAGAGTGAGCGGTATTGGGCTTTGGTTTGGCATATTTTAGAGGGGGGGTTCGAAGGTAAGTGGAAATAATAAGGGGGGGTGAAAAACACTAAGGACTGCAACATTAGGTGGGACCCCGGTGAGGAAAACTACTTTTTGAACCCCCTCCACCAATAAAGATAGGTAGGTCCGGGGGGCGAAAGTAAGTGATGGTCATTGATAGGGTATGTGATGGTTCCATTGAGGGAGATTAGCGTGAAGATTATGAACTACAAGACAAAATATCTTTTCAACTTCCGACTTTGGATAAAAAAGATGTGCCATAAAGCCAAAGTTAGCTTTTCTTGAAATCTTTACATTAAAATCTATGTTTCTATGCTAAACTAAGTTATTTTCAACACTTTAGGGTGCATTTTAATGTGAAAACCCCTTTTCAATTTTCTTTGAAAAGAAAATTCACCTAACCTATGCATCTAACTCATTAATTCAACTTAAACTATTGTACTAATTTATTCCTCTACCAAACTACTTTAGCCAAGATTAGACAGTTTGGCTAAAATTATTCACTAACCTACCAACAACAATTAAAGAATGTTTGATCATGATTAGACTGTATGATTCAAACTAATTTTTCTTTTTATGGGGATTTTTTTTTTCTTTTCTTTTTCTTTTCTTTTATACCCTCTTTTCATTTTTTTTTATTATTTTTATCTTTTTTCTTTTGGAAATCATTTGCAGAATGAAATATTATTTACAACATAAGATCACTAAAGGAGAAAAATTCAATCACCATGTGATACCATGGAATATAGGACTCTAGCACTTATCACACAAAAAATACAACTTATTATGCTTTAAACTTAAAAGAGTCTTGAACTAAATAATTAAAAATTGTTATTTGCGATAAAATTAGACTGATGCAGGCGCTAGAGAAAATTGAGATTTGCTATAAATTGACTAGGAGTGACAGAACCAAGTTTTGTATTGATCATGGGTATGCATGCTCATTGTTGGAGGCCACCAGAGATAATTGAATGTATTGGCATTGAAAGAAGCAAATCATCTGGTGTTTTCCTGGAGTCTCTAATATTATTTCTGTAGTTTGGATAATAGTTTCCCCAATTATGGTTTGGCCTTGCAGGGTCCAGATTCCATAACTTCTATTTTCTACCAATTGGCTATTGCCAAACTAATACCTAATGGGAAATATGATGACAAGGGTTGACTCGACGCTCTCTAGTTTGGAACCCCTTTCAAACTTTAAAATATGTCATTAATGAAAATAATCCATTCCTATATTTGGGACAAATGTCACGTAGGGAGAGGATAGCAGTGGCGGGTAGAGTGAGAGGTATTGGGCTTTGGTTTGGTATATTTCGGAGGGGGGGTTCAGAGGTAAGTGGAAATAATAGGGGGGGTGCAAAACACTAAGGACGTGCAACATTAGGTGGGACCCCGATGAGGAAAACTACTTTTCGGACCCCCCCTCCACCAATAAAGGTAGGTAGGTCGGGAGTGCGTGAAAGTAAGTGATGGTCATTGATAGGGTATGGGATGGTGCCGCCAAGGGAGATTAGCATGAATATTATGAACTACAAGACAAAATGTCTTGTCAACTTCCAACTTTGGATAAAAAATATGTGCCATAAAGCCAAAGTTATCTTTTCTTGAAATCTTTACAATAAAATCTATTTTTCTATGCTAAACTAAGATATTTTCAACACTTTAGGGTGCATTTTAATGTGAAAACCCATTTTCAATTTTCTTTGAAAATAAAATTCACCTAACCTATCTTCTAACCTATGCATCTAACTCATTAATTCAACTTAAACTATTGTATTAATTTATTCCTCTACCTAACTACTTTAGCCAAGATTAGACAGTTTGGCTAAAATTATTCACTAACCTAACAACAAAAATTAAAAAATGTTTGATCGTGATTAGAATGTATGATTCAAACTTGTTTTCTTTTTATGGGGATTTCTTGTTTTTTTTTTTCCTTTTCTTTTATACCCTCTTTTCATTTTTTTTTTTATTTTTATCTTTTTTTCTTTTGGAAATCATTTGCAGAATGAAATATTATTTACAACATAAGATCACTAAAGGAGTAAAATTCAATCACCATGTGATACCATGGAATATAGGACTCTAACACTTATCACACAAAAAATACCACTTATTATGCTTTAAACTTAAAAGAGTCTTGAACTAAATAATTAAAAATTGTTATTTGCGATAAAATTAGACTGATGTAGGCGCTAGAACAAATTGAGATTTGATATAAAATGACTAGGAGTGACAGAACCAAGTTTTGTATTGATCATGGGCATGCATGCACATTGTTGGAGGCCACTGGATATAATTGAATGTATTGGCAGTGAAAGAAGCAAATCATCTAGTGTTTTCTTGGAGTCTGTAATATTATTTTTGTAGTCTGGATAATAGTTTCCCCAATTATGGTTTGGCCTTGTAGGGTCCAGATTCCATAAATTCTATTTTCTACCAATTGGCTATCACCTAACTACTACCTAATGGGAAATATGATGACGTGGGTTGACTCGACGCTCTCTAGTTTGGAACCCCTTTCAAACTTTAAAATATTCCATTAACGAAAATAATCCATTCCTATATTTCAACGTTCGGGAGTTTGGAGAGAAGAATATTCATATATCCTGGAGGCCTATAGTCATTAACGACCACTTATGATAATTAACCCAATATTAATACTTTAATTGTTTCAGGAGTTCAAGACTGTGAATGCTAAGTTTGAGAATCTCCCAGAGTGACAATGTTGCAAAGTGACATGGTAGTGCAAGACCCACTTCGGTTGTTCGGGGCTCCGACACTTTGGTGGTTGGGATAACTGTGATTTATTTGATTTGAAATCCCCTGGAGTGTTAATCATGTTTATCTTAATTAACCTAGTATTATCCTTTAATCATTTGGCATTCAAGAGTTTGGACTCTGACTCTTTTGGAAACTGTGTTAACTCTCGATCAAAATCTCCCGCAGGAAAATTTCCATATATATGACATGGAAGTATGATGTCACATTACTGACATGTCATGAAAAGGAGGGTGACACATGTCACTTTAAATAGTGCAAATGAAAGACCCAAATGTTCTTAAAAATAAGTGCCACGTGTCTCAACTTATGGATGCCATGTGTCTCAATTGATGGCTTCCATGTGTCATGATAGAAGAGTATCACGTGTCTCTGTCTCTTTGACGCTTCGACACTTTGGCGATTTTCATTTTATCTGGGTTGGAATCTCCCGAAATGACAATATCCTAAAGTCATTAATTTTTTATTAGTGCTAATCGATTCAGGATTAAAAAATATTTACCATTAAATATTTCGAGAGTTCGACATTCAAGACTTCCGTAGACTACTTCTTCTCTTGATAGCAATATCCTAGAGAAAAATATCCCAGATCTAGCATGGCATCCTGATGTGAATTTTTGATGTGTCACAGAAAGAAGGATGACACGTGTCACCTGGAATGGAGAAAATGGCATGTTGAAAATGCTCGAAATGAGTGCCACGTGTAGGGATTGATGGATGCAACGTGTCACCATGAATGAATTCTACATGTCAACAGAGATGAGCGCTACATATCTCCGACTCTTTGGCACTTCCTCCCTTCAGCTGATCGGCTCTCCGACAATTTGGATATGACATGTCCATGACATCATTCTCATTGATCGACACTTCGACTCTTCGAATGATCGACACTTTGGCTCTTCATATCTGACATGTCCACATGAGGAGAGTGACACATGTCACCCAGAAATGGGTACATGCTATGACCAAAGGTGTCTGGAATGAGTGTCACGACCAATGGATGCAACGTGTCCCCACAGATGAATGCTATGTGTTAGCATAAATGAGCACTACATGTCTTCGGATCTTTGGCACTTCGTCCCTTTCAACTAATCATCTCTTCAACAATTTGGATATGACATGTCCATGACATCACTGTCATTGATCAACACTTCAACTCTTTGACTGATTGACACTTTGGCTCTTTGTATCTGACGTGTCCCTAACGTCACGATCGCTAACATGTCTGCATGAGGAGAGTGACACATGTCACCCAGAAATGGGAAGATGGCGTGGCCAAAGGTGTTTGGAATGAATGCCACGTGTATCCTCTGATGAATGCCACATGCCATTTCTATATGGATGCCATGTGGCTCCGACATTTCAGAATTCAAGGTTTTTTTAGTGCTAAGTGTGAAGATCTCCAAAATGGTTGATCGCTGAAGCGATGTGACAGTTTCAATGTTCAGGAATTTTCGACAAAGAAAAACTCTGAGGTTTCTGCACTAAAGTCACGGAGTGGATTATGTCACTCTGGGATTGAACCCCATGCAAGTTATGGAATCTCGAATGTGTGAGATCTGTTGATGTGATCAGTTGTTGGATCTCCATCGTTGAACTTTTAACCCATCTATTTTCACAATCCATGCTGAAAAAGACTATTATGAATTGCTACATTCTGTTCACGGGCATTTCATGTTAACACAAAAGAATTGGTGGACCTTATACATTCTTAATGAATGGAAAACATGATGACAAGTATTTTCGAACCAAATCATGACATGCAATTATGCTTCAAGAAAATAGAAACAATTTGTTCAAAGAATCAATCAAGAAAGATAATGATAAAAAAACAAGTCATTTAGAGAGGGAAATTGACTCAACCAACCATAATAGAAATAATAATGATGAAGAAATAGGGAAAAGAGGTAGGAGGGGTAGGGGTGCATAATTAGGTCTCAACATTGGCTCTAAATGGGGATAACACTTCCCTATAAGGTGCTTAAGAAAAACATATTGGTTCCATGGAAATAAATAACTTTCTCCTACCTTCTTTCTCTTACCTTTGTTTCTGTCTACCAACCATGTATATCTACTACTGTCTCTCAGCCATGCATCTTATTGAACTTAAAACTACAAATACACCCCAGTTCCTTTATTGGACTATGGATTCTTTATTCAAAAGAAAACTAACGAATCAAAAAACAAAAAAGGAAAGAAACTATGGTACAAGATGGACCTTCTCTCAGTATTTCAAGAAAAATAGTGTTTCAGGAAGCACCCATTTATTGGGCCCCAAAAAATTTCAGTATCATACATATTGTGTAAGACAAATGTGTTATTTTCCATAACCTCAACCACCTTAAAAGGACTAAACCAAAGGTTATTGAACTTGTCATGCTTGGATTTTTCTTCCATTCTAGCATCCCACCTCTGGACCAGGTCGCCTTCTCGAAAGACATCCTTCATGGTTTTGTTATCAAAAGATGATTTTATCTTTCTCTGGTATGCTTCAGTGATCTGACTCAGTGCCTCCCTTTTCTATTGAACTTCTATAATCTAAAAGATTCTCTTATGGATGTCATTTGCATCCTCAATTTCTTCCTGTAGGAATTTCAAAACTGATAGACCAAGATGAGTGGGGAAGACAATACTTATCCCATAGACTAGCTAATTTGGTGAGGTTTCCAAGAATCTCTTGGTGTTGATCCTATCATCCCACAATGAATACTTAAGTTTAGAGTCCTAGGATTTCTTGTTTTCAATTAACAATTTCTTGATGATCCTAATGAGATTCTTGTTTGATGACTCGACCAACCCATTCCCATGAGGATAGTAGGGCATGGAATGTATGAAGGAGATGTTATGGCTTCCACATAAGCCAATCATGGATTTGGACTTGAATTCCTGTACATTGTCTGTTACAAGTTTTATAGGGCAGCTGAACCTGGAAAAGATATTGGTTTCCAAAATGTTCATAATCACTTTGTCAATAAAATTCCTAGTGGGCACAGCCTCGATCCATTTGGTAGTAGTCAGTGGGAGTGAGGATCCACTTATGCTACCCAATGGAAAGTGTATTTATCTCACCTATGAAATATAATACCCATTGTTGAAAGGGGACACTTGTAGTGATAGGTTTCAAGGGAAGTGAGAGTAACTTTTTCTTTCCTGCAAAATTTTGACATTCATTGAATTCCCTTACTGTAGTGAACACATTAGACAAAAGGGTGGGCCAGTAGTACCCTACCCTTAGGATATTGAGGGTTGCATATTTCCAATGTTGGTTTTCGCCACAAACTCCCCCATGTATATCTTTTATGACCTTCTTAGCTTCATTTTCATCAATATACTTTAATAGGATGCCAACAGGATCCCTCCAATATAGGTTATGATTTAAAATGCAGAATTTTATAGATTTTAATTTGAGAGATATGACCCTCATCTTCTTCAAATCTAGTGGGCATTATAGGTGCTGCAGAAAGTAAATAATATCTCGGTACCAAGGTGAATAAGAGTTGTTTTCACAGACTTGCATGTTGTCTTTTCCAGAATGTGTCATGGGTTCATCGAATTGGGTGAAGATCTTATGTAATTCCAACACCTTATAGTTTGTTTATGATAATAACTTAGCAATTCCTTATCCCTTGATCAAATTGGTGGGATTTATGTGTAGGTCATATTCCAACAATTTGAAAATCCATTTCCCTCTTTTTTCTTCACTATCTGGCTAGACCAAAATCTCTTTAACACTGCTGCTAGGAACATAGGTTGTTATGCTAGAGTGTAACACATACACCCTAAAGGATTTCAATTCTTTAGAAAATGCATAGGCATGATTTTCTAATATATCATACTTTATCTCAACATCTCAAAGGGATTTTATGAAAAATGATATGGGTTTTTCATGCCCTTCTTGATTCTTTTGCAGTATCACAACAACAATGGTTTCCTCGAAGGTGAAAGAAAAGATAAAGAATTCTTTGGCATAGTCAGGGCTGTAGGGGCTTCAACTAAGGCTTGTTTGATCCTCTGGAATGATGATTTTTCTTCCTATGACCACTTGATAACAACATATTTATTCAGCATATTGGTGATATTCCTTATTATTTTAGCAAATTTTTGCCCAAAGCGCCTCAAAAAATTTATTCTGCATATAAAATATTGAATAGACTTCTTCTTTTTGGGAATTTCAATTTTTTGAATGGTATCCACTCTCTTAGGGTCTATTTTGATACCTCCTTCTGATATGATGTGGCTGAGGATTTTACCTTTTAGCATAGAAAAGTGGGACTTCTTGGGATTGAAAGAGATCCCATACCTTCTGCATTTTTGGAAAATTTTCTTAAGGTGTTGTAAATGCTCCTCATCTGATTTGGAGAAAATGGTGATTTCATCCAAATATATAACCATAAATTTATCTTTCTCCCCTACGAAATATACATCCATAGCCCTCTGAAAGTGGCCCCTACATTCATCATCCCAAAGGGAATTTTTTCATACATAAATGTTCCCCAAGGGGTGGTGAATGTTGTTTTTTATTTGTCTACTTCACATACTGCTATCTGGTTATAACCGGAGTACCCATCCAGCAAGGAAATTTTGTAGGCACCTAATACCCTTTGTAAACTATGGTCCATATTGGGCAATGTGTAGTTGTATTTTAGAGAACACTTGTTGATATTTTGAAAATCAACACAGAAGTGTATTTCCCCACTCTTTTTTCTCACAGGTACCAAGTTGGCCACCAAATGTAAGTACCTCAAGGGCATACTAATTCTAGCATCAAGCATTATTTTCAACTCTTTTTCAATTATAGACATCAACATGGGATTACATTTCCTTATCTTCTGCCTGAATGGATTAGAACCATCCTTCAAAGGGATTTTGTGTTGGATGATGTCAGTGCCAAATGTCTTCAAATCCTCATACGAGCATGCAAAAATATCAACCAAATTTTTCATGAGGTTGACATACCTGTATTTTTGTTTTGGAGGTAGTGCCTTGGACAGTTTGATCATTTTTTGGATTTTCAACAGTCCCAATGTTGTAGTCCATCACTTCCTCTTATTATTTTTTTATGGAAGCTCCTTTGGAGACATCATGACTGTCAAATAACCTTTCCAGTGGCACTATACCCCTAGGGATGTGGTTCGTTTTAATTTTTGCAATGTTGTGCCAAACCACTTTGTTCAACAGATGATATGTTTGTTGATTCTTTGATTCATCATATTCACCTTCTTGATCTATAGAGATACTAGAGAATTCTTCTACAATATGCATAAATCTTTGTAGCTCCAGGTCATCACTAAAGACCTTCAATTGCTTGGTGTTGTCTCATATGGATATCTTGTGTATGACCTCCACCTGATACTTGATATTTGGATAAATGGGAGGTTTGAAGGTTTTGGCAACCAATGCCAAAGAATCTTCCTTCTTATTTGCCTCTCTAGGAATGAAGGAAATATTAAATGCCAAAAAGAAGTTATCAACCAAGTCCCACACCTCATTCTTGTAGTGTTTGAGCCTCTGTTGTTTATCTTGATAGATGTTCTTGACTTTATTGATGATCAACTCAGAATCACAAAATATTGCCAAAGTTTCAATGGTCATGTCTTTAGAATTCCTCAATCAAGGCACCAGATCTTCATACTTAGTTATATTGTTAGTAGTCTCGAATTCCACCTTATAAGAGAGCGTTATAACCTCTCGGGTAGGGGAAATGAGAACTATAACAACCCTATAACCTTCTCTTTATGAAGAGCCATCGAAATACTTCTTCCACACTTGGTTATGTTGATCCATCAAAGACTAATCTTTGCATTTGGTGATTGTAATTTATGGTTCCTCACCATTTAGATGAAAAACAGATGAGCCAATTTCATCCTCAAAAACATAAATTAGGTGATTGCTTGGATTTTGATGGTCACTAACAATATAAGCCAAATTTACCTCTCTATATAGTCTCATGTTCCTTCATCTGAAAACAAGTATGGTGGCATATGTGAGGTCCATTTGTAGTGATTCCCCAACCTTCTTGGCCCACATCCTGGACAAAAGAATACCAAACTTGGGGGGAATGTCAACCACAATGATGTCCATCACTAGAATTTTCATGGGTAACTCTGCCAAACAAATCACCATATATTTTATTAATCACAAACATTTGACTTTTTTGGAGTCAAAGGAGTAAAGGTCTTGATATGGCTTGGTGATCTCCAAACCTAGTTCCTCCATAACAAATTTAGGCATGAAATTGTGTGAGGCACTTCAGTCTATGAGACAATTATGTAGGATCTTATCATGGACATTTAGATATATGTAGAATGGTGGAGAAGCATCAGATCCATCCTCAATGTGTGGGTCCATAGTAATGGTTGGGTTCTCATCCTGAAGACTAGTTACATCAGAAGTTACAACATAAGTAGGTGGTTGAAGAACCTTCATAATGGATTGTTTGAAAGGATCATTTTTCAACAATTCAGATAAAGGTACACAGATATTTATCTCTCTCTGCTAATGATCTAGGATGAAGGATGCTTATGTCATATCAACTTCCTATACTTCAGGGACAACATGTTTAAATGGAGGAGGTTGGTGAGCCTTAGCCAATGCACCCTTGCTTGGATTTGGCTTGGGAGTAACCTCTATTTTTGTGTTATGATCAGAGGTGGTGGCTTTACGAGTTCCTGTTCTATGCCTCAAGTCATATTTATGTTGGGGTTGGCCTTGAATACTTCCCTCTTCCCGTATCTCAACATCAAATGTATCTGAAAGTTTTTCAACCTCATAATCTTGTTGCGTTAAGTGACTGGTGTCAGAATCTGTTTCATTGAAAAGCACAAAAACACCCTCCACAACACCATTGTCTACATCCATCTCCTCAATGTCATTATTTTGGAGAGGTAATATTCTTTGTTCATCAACATTCCTCCTCTCTATCTGCATTATCTAAGGGGAATCATTCGATATTCTAAACTAGATGGTATTTATGTTCCCACCCCCTTGAAAATATTAGTTTGGTTGTTTAGATCCCCATTTCATATTAACTATTTCAGATGTCATATCCTTCAAATTTTTGGTCATTTCATCAAGTTTATGATCAGATTTGACTGGGTTAGAGGAGGCATGGGAATCCTCTATCTGTTTCTTCTTGTATTTTTCATATCTGGTCTTTAATCGGTCTAATGCCAAGATGTTAGATTCAACCTCAATGGATGCTTCTTTCATGGATAGTAATGTAGTGTATCTTCTCTCCCTCAACAGAAGAGAGAATTATGAATCAAATTAATTGGCATAAGTGATCTTTGCATAGGCTTCAATTGGTTTTATCTCATCTGGGTTTCTACTATACATCTTATTAAGTCTCTTGGTGAATTCCAAAAGAGACTCACCATTATTTCTCTTAAGGGCCCCAAACTCAGTGATGTAATACAGATAATCCCTTCTATCTCCCCATTTATTTATGAAATCCTCATCTAGTGCATCAATATCTGCAATGGAGTATGGAGGGAGGTCCCATAACCATTTTCTTACCTCCCCATCAATACTTTGTATAAACAACCTCATCCACACATGTTCATAGTCAATGTTAAAGTTGTCTGTAAAGTTGTAGAAGGCTACCAGATGTTCCTCAGTTGTAACATACCATTCCCCATTATATCTGGGTGAATATTTCATGTAATATGTGGCTGAGAGTGCATGCAATCCTATTGGAAGAACTAGGGGTGCATATTTGGCAGCAATTATGACATCCATCTTGTTAACAACCATTGTTTGGGCAATATGAATCTAGATATTGATTGGATACACTGGGGTGGATGCTAGACTAGATGATGAAGTATAGGAAAGAGTTGAATGTTTATGCGATTCCTTGGAATTATGATTATCAAGGATAACAAATTCAAGCTACTTGTGATGATGAGGAACAATATATTCTTGAGGTGCAACTTTACCCTTGAGGGGTGAGGTATATCTCTAAGCTAAGGTGGATTTTCTTAGTTGTCTTTCTGGCTTAGAACTATTGTTTCATCCTCAAGGTTAGGATGAGCCTTAATGGATTTAGTGTGCTCAGATTTGGACTTCTTAAGTCCTTTTCTAGGAGCCAATATTTATTTTTTGAAGTTTATTTAGTGCAGTCGCCAGGTGAAAGATGGAATTATGAATGTGTCTGATCTATGTTCATGATCAAAGGTTAGATCTGATCATTGTCGTTCTCCCATGGAAAGATATTTCATTACTCTATTCCCCAACAACGATACGAGAATATGTTGGTCCTAAATTCTGCACCTGACTGCTAAAGGGAAGAGCTTGGTCACCTCAAGTTATGAATGGTTGGTTTTTTTATTGATGGGTTAGTTAAAGGGTTGGTTTAACAAGACATGAGCATAGTTTGGTTGGCTAAATGACATGGAAGAGGGTCCTCCTTGGCTGGAGGCACACTAAGGATAGACAAGAAAGACAATAAAGGTAAAAAACAACAAACCATTCAATGAATAATCTTTTGTGACAAGTTTAAATCTTAAAATATCATTTCAAGTATTAAACATGTACCATAAAAACAATCATTCCCACATGTTGTAACAAAAACAAATCTTAATCAAAGCATAGTTGTTATCACGCGTTGCATATTATTAAAGAGAAATTATATAGTAGTTGAAGGAAAAGAAATGTACTTCACACAAATCCAAACTGTATTCAAGATAAGAAACAGATGAAAATTTGGACACAAACACACTGTCATAAATAATATCTTCACTAGGTAGAGAGCTTTAATCCATGCACAGAATGGGTCCAATGAGTTGTTCTTTTGATCTTTTTCTCCCAAAAAACTAAATCCTCAAAACATAGAAAAACAACATATTTATAAGAGTTGCAGAGGCTCTCGTCCATCTAGGACTGAGACTTAACTCTACACTACCAGTTGTAAAAAAAATAATTAACTTAACTAGAAACTGTTGGAGTATAATAATGTATAATTCACACTTGACTTAATAAAAAAGAGTGGTTATTATCACACAAAAAATACCACTTATTATGATTTAAACTTAAAAGGATCTTGAACTAAACAATTAAAAACTATTATTTGCGATAAAATTAGACTGATGCATACGCCGAAGCGAACTGAGATCTAGCAGAAAATGACTAGGAGTGACAGAACTGAGTTTTGTATTGATCATGGGCATGCATGCGCATTTTTGGAGGCCACTGGAGATAACTTAATGTATTGGAAGTGAAAGAATAAAATCATCTAGTGTTTGCCCAGTGTCTTTAATATTCTTTCTTCAGTCTGGATTATAGTTTCCCCAATTTTGTTTTGGCATTGCAAGGTCCGGATTCTGTAACTTTTTTTCTGTACCTATTGGTTATTTCCGAACTACTTCCTGATGGGAAATATAATGACATGGACTGGATCATCTCTCTGGTTTGGTGCCCCTTTCAAACTCTAAAATATGCCAGTAACGAAAATAATCTATTCCTAGATTTCAACATTCAGGAGTTTAAAGCACAGAATATTCATATCTCTCGAAGGCTCAGAGTCATTAAACACCACTTATGTTAATTAACATGAGATTAAGACTTTAATTATTTTGGGAATTCGAGACTTTGAATGCTAAGTTTGAGAATTTCTCGTAGTGACGTGGCAGTGTGGGACTCACTTCGGTTGTTTGGGGCTTTGACACTTCGGGGGTTCAAAGAACTGTGCTTTCTTTGATTTGAAATCCCTCGGAGTGCTAATCATGTTTATCTTAATTAACCCAAGATTATCCTTTAATCATTTGGTGTTTCGGAGTTTGGAATCCATCTCTTTTGGAAACTGTGTTAACTATCGATCAAAATCTCCCAGAGGAAAATTTCCCTGGATCTGACGTGGCGGCCTGACATCACATTGCTGACATGTCATGAAAAGGAGTGTGACACATGTCACTTGAAATAGTGAAAATGTTAGAACCAAATGTGCTTAAAAATAAGTGCCACGTGTCTCAACTTATGGATGCCACATGTCTCAATTGATGGCTTCCATGTGTCATGATAGAAGAGTGTTGCGTGTCTCCAGCTCTTCGATGCTTCGACACTTCATTGATTTGTGTTTTATCCAGGTTGGAATCTCTCAAAGTGACAATATCCTAGATCAATAATTATTTAATAGTGCTAATTGATCCGAGATTAAAAAAAAATTACCATTAAATACTTCGAGAGTTCAATGTTTAGGACTTCGAGAGACTACTCCTACTCTTGATAGAAATCTCTCGGAGCTGACATGGCAACGTGATTTAAATTGTTGATGTGTCACACAAAGAATAATGACATGTGTCACCTGAAATGTTGCAAATGACGTGCTGAAAATTATCGAAATGAGTGCCACATGTCACAACCGATGGATGCCACATGTCCCCATGAATGAATGCTACGTGTCAGCATAGATGGGAGCTACATGTATCCATCTCTTCAACACTTTGGCTCTTTGGTTGATCGGCTATTCGGTGATTTGGATATGACATGTCCATGATGTCACTATCATTGATCAACACTTCGACTCTTCGACTGATCGACACTTTGGATCTTTAGTTCCGACATGTCCCTGACATCACGTTCATTGACGTGTATGCATGAGGAGAGTGACATGTGTCACCCAGAAATGTGAAGATGGCATGACCAAAAGTGTTTGGAATGAGTGCCACATGTCTCCTCTAATGAAATCCATGTGTCAGTGATATATGGATGCCACGTGGCTCTGGCATTTTGGTGTTTGAGAGTTTTTGAGTGCTAAGTGTGGAGACCTCCAAAATGGTTGATCGTTGAAGGGATGCGACAGTTTCAGCATTCGATAATTTTTGGAAAAGGAAAACTATGACGTTTTCATGCCAAAGTCGCTGAGTGGCTTATGTGAATCTGAGATTAAAACTCGTGCAAATTCTGAAATCCTGAATATGCAAGAGTCGTTGATCTGATCAACTGTTGGGTCTCTAGAATTGAACTTTTAACCTGTCTATTGTCACAATCCAGGCCCGAAAATTATTGTTCTGAATTACTATTTTTTATTCACAGGCATTCCCTATGCACACAAAAGACTTGTTCGAACTTCTGCACGGTTAATAAATGGTAAACATGATGACAAGTGTTTTCAAACCAAATCACAACATGTAATTATCCTTCAAGAAAACAAAAACATTTTGCGCAAAGAATCAATCAAGAAAGATAATGATAAAAAACCAAGTCATTTAGAGATGGAATTTGACTCAACCAACCAGAAGAGAAACAATAATGATGAAGGCATAGGGAAAAGAGGCAGGAGGGGGATCGGTGCAAAATTAGGTCTCAACAGGGTGTCTATCTCAAATGACATATGTCTCTTCTTTAGATTCAACACAATAGTGTTTTCGAAGGCCCAATCAATTCCATTTAAGGTAGGGTATGGATCAGATTCATCCATAATCTCTATCACTTCAAAATCTAATTTCATCTTCACCCCCTCTATGTTGACTTCTACTTGCTATATTCAACCTATAGGGTAGATTCTATATGGATTTTCCAACTGAAGATGAATGTCAAACAAGACCAAATTCAAACCTAATAGTGCAGAGGTACCCCAATAGGCAAGGAGAAGATGCCTTTGTATTCTTCCATGACCTTATCCATATTGGGTAGGGGGTAGTTGTATTTTAGATAACACTTGTTGATATTTTGGAGATCAACACAAAAGCATATTTCCCCACACTTTTCTCTCTAAGGTACCAAGTTGGCCACCCAATATAAGTACCTCAAGGGCACAATCATTCTGGCATCAAGCATTCTTTTCAAATCTTTTTCAATTATAGACATCAACCTGGGATAATATTTCCTTATATTCTGTATGAATGGATTAGAACCATCCTTCAGAGGGATTTTTTGTTGGATGATGTCACTGCCAAATGTCTTCAAATCCTCATACGAGCATGCAAAAATATCAAAAAAAAAATCATGAGGTTGACATACCTGTATTTTTGTTTTGGAGGTAGTTCCTTGGACTATTTGATCATTTTTTGGATTTTCAACAGTCCCAATGTYGCAGTCCATCACTTCCTMTTATTGATATTTTATGGAAGCTCCTCTRGAGACATCATGAYTGTCAAATAACCTTTCCAGTGGCACTAGACCCCTGGSGATGCGGTTYGTTTTAAKTTCYACAATGTTGTGGCCAACCACTTTGTCAACAGATGATATGTTTGTTGATTCTTTGATTCATCATATTCACCTTMTTGATCTATAGAGATACTAGAGACTTCTTCTAYGGTTTTCATAAATCTTTGCAGCTCCGGGTCATCACTAAAGACYTTCCATTGCTTGATGTTGTTTGGTATGGATATCTTGTGTGTGACCTCCACCYGATACTTGATATTTGGAGAAATGGGAGGTTTKAAGGTGTTGGMAATGAATGCCAAAGAATCTTCCTTCTGATTTTCCTCTCTASGAATGAAGGAAATATTAAATGCYAGAAATAAGTTATCAACTAGGTCCCACACCTCATTCTTGTATTGTTTGAGSCTCTGYAGYTTATCTTGATAGATGTTCTTGACTTTATTKATGATCAACTCAGAATCACAAAATACTGCCAAAGTTTCAATGGCCATGTCTTTAGAAGCCCTCAATCCAAGCACCAGAGCTTCATACTCAGCTATATTGTTAGTAGTATTGAATTCCAAATTATAAGAGAGCGTTATAACCTCCCATGTAGGGGAAATGAGGATTATAACAACCCTATAACCTTCTCTTTCTGAAGAGACATCGAAATACATATTCCACACTTGGTTATTATGATCCATCAAAGACTAATTTTTTCATTTGGTAACTGTAATTTATGGTTCCTCACCATTTACATGGAAACCAAATGAGCCAATCTCATCCTCAACAACATAAATTAGGTGATTGCTTGGATTCTAATGGTCACTGAAAATATAGTCCAATTTTACCTCTTTGTATAGTCTCATGTGCTCTCATCTGAAAATAGGGATGGTGGCATATGTGAGGTCCATTTGTAGTGATTCCCCAACCTTCTTGGCCCACGTCCTGGACAAAAGAATACCAAACTTGGGGGGAATGTCAACCCCAATGATGTCCATCACTAGAATTTTCATGGGTAACTCTTCCAAAGAAACTACCAGATATTTTATTAATCCCAAACATTTGAATTTTTTGGAGTCAAAGGAGTAAAGGTCTTGATAGGGCTTGGTGATTACCAAACCTAGTTCCTCCATAACAACTTTAGGCATGACATTGTGTGAGGCACTTGATTCTATGAGATGGTTATGTAGGATCTTATCATGGAAATTTAGAGATATGTAGAATGGTGGAGAAGCATTAGATCCATGCTCAATGTGTGGGCCCACATTAATGGTTGGGTTCTCATCCTAATGAATAGTTACATCAGAAGTTACAACATAAGTAGGTGGTTGAAGAACCTTCATAATGGATTGTTTGAAAGGATCATTTTTCAACAACTCAGATAGAGGTACATGGATCTTTATCTCTCTCAACTAATGATCTAGGATGAAGGATGCTTATAGAATATCAACTTCCTATACATTAGGGACACCATGTTTAAATGGAGGAGGCTGGTGAGCTTTAGCCAATGCACCCTTGCTTGGATTTGTCTTGGGAGTAACCTTTATTTTTATTTTCTGATCAAAGATGGTGGCCTTAGGAGTTCATGTTCTAGGCCTCAAGTAATATTTATTTTGGGGTTGGCCTTGAATACTTCCCTCTTCCCCTATCTTAACATCAAACTTATCTGACAGTTTTTCTACCCCATAATCTTGTTGCGTTAAGTGACTGGTGTGATAAACCGTTTCACTGAAAATCACAACAACATCCTCCACAACATCATTGTCTGCATCCATCTCCTCAATATCATTATTTTGTAGAGGTAATACTCTTTGTTCATCAACATTCCTCCTCTCTCTCTGCATTATCTGAGGGGCATCATTTGCTCTTCTAAACTAGTTAGTATTTTTGTTCCCACCCCCTTGAAAAGATCATTTTGGTTGTTTACGTCCCCATTTCATCTTAACTATTTCAGATGTCAGATCCTTCAAAGTTTTAGTCATTTCATCAAGTTTATGATCATATTTGACTGGGTTAGAGGAGGCAGGGGAATCCTCTCTCTATTTCTTCTTGTCTTTTTCATATCTAGTCGTTAACTGGTCTGATGCCAAGATGTTAGATTCAACCTCAATGGATGCTTATTGCATGGAAATTAATGTAGTGTATCTTCTCTCCCTCAACAAAAGAGAGAATTATGAATCAAATGAATTGGAGTAAGTGATCTTGGCATAGGCTTCAACTGGTTTTATCTCATCCGGGTTTCTACTATACATCTTATTAAGTCTCTTGGTGAAGTCCGAAATAGACTCACCATTATTTCTCTTAAGGGCCCCAAACTGAATGATGTAATACAGATAATCCCTTCTATCTTCCCATTTCTTTATGAAAGCCTCATCTAGTGCATCAATATATGCAATGGAGTATGGAGGGAGGCCCCATAACCAT
The DNA here is from genome assembly GCA_000966675.3 of Picea glauca. Lineage (NCBI taxonomy): Eukaryota > Viridiplantae > Streptophyta > Pinopsida > Pinales > Pinaceae > Picea > Picea glauca. The sequence continues at coordinate 372,156 of JZKD02S1995879.1, forward strand.
TTTGTTACCTCCCCATAAAGACTTTGTATAAACAACCTCATACACACATCTTCATAGTCAATGTTAAAGTTGTCTATAAAGCTATAGAAGTCTACCAGATGTTCCTCAGATGTAACATCCCATTCCTCATTATATCTGGGTGAATATTTCATGTAATATGTTGCTGGGAGTGCATGAAATCCTACATGAAGAACTAGGGGTGAATATATGGCAACAATTATGACATCCATCTTGTTAAAAACCATTTTTTATGAAATAGGAATATGGATATTTATTGGAGATATAGGAGTTTATGCTAGACTAGATGATGAAGTAGAGGAAAGAGTTGAATGTGTATGCGATTCCTTGGAATTATGATTCTCAAGGATAGGAAATTCAAGCTGCTTGTGATGATGAGGAACAATATATTCTTGAGGTGCAGCTTTACCCTTGAGGGGTGAGGTTTATCTTTGAGCTAAGGTGGGTTTGCTTAGTTTTCTTTCTGGATCAGAACTATTGCTTCATCCTCAAGGCTAGAATGAGCCTTAGTGGCTTTGGTGTGCTTAGATTTGGACTTCTTGAGTCCTTTTCTGGGAGCCAATATTTATTTTTTGAAGTTTACTCGGTGGAGTCACCAGGTGAAATATGGTGCCAAGTTAGGTCCTCCTTAGCTAGAGGCACACTAAGGATAGACAAGTAAGACAGTAAAGGTAAAAAACAAGAAAAACAACAAACCATTCAATGGATAATCTATTGTCACAAGTTTAAATCTTAAAATATAATTTCAAGTATTAAACATGTACCAAAAAAATAGTCATTCCCACATGTTGTAAAAAAAAAAATTATTCATCAAAGCATAGTTGTTATCTTTCATTGCATATTATTAAAGAAAAATTATATAGTAGCTGAAGGAAAAGAAACGTACTTCACACAAATCCAAACTGTATTCAAGATAAGAAACACATACAAATTTGGACACAAACGCACTGTCATCAATAATATATTCACTCGATAGAGAGCTTTAATCCATGCACAGAATGGGTCCAACAAGTTGTTCTTTTGATCTTTTTCTCCAAAAACAATAAGGCCTCAAAACATACATAAACTGCATATTTATAAGAGTTGCAAAGGCTCTCGTCCATGTGGGACTGAGACTTAACTCTACACTACTAGTTGTAAAACAACTTATTAAATTAACTAGAAACTATTGGAGTATAATAATTTATACTTCACACTTGACTTAATAAAAAAGAGTGGTCCTTATCACACACAAAATACCACTTATAATGCTTTAAACTTAAAATGATATTGAACTAAACAATTAAAAACTATTATTTGCGATAAAATTAGACTGATGCATATGCTGGAGCTAACTGATATCTGAAAGAAAATGACTAGGAGTGATAGAACCGAGTTCTATATTGATCATGGGCATGCATGCATGTTGTTGGAGGTCACTGGAGATAACTAAATGTATTGGAAGTGAAAGAAGCAAATCATCTGGTATTTTCCCAGAGTCTCTAATATTCTTTCTGTAGTCTGCATTATAGTTTTCCCAATTCTGTTTTGGTGTTGGAGGGTCTGGATTCCATAAGTTTTGTTCTGTACCTATTGGCTATTTCTGAACTACTTCTTGATGGGAAATATGATGACGTGGACAAGATCATCTCTCCCTGGTTTGGCGCCCCTTTCAAACTCTAAAATATGCCATTAACGGAAATAATCCATTCTGGGATTTCAACGTTCATGAGTTTGGAGCACAGAATATTCATATCTCTTGAAGGCTCAGAGTCATTAAACACCACTTATGTTAATTAACCTAAGATTAATACTTTAATTATTTTGGAAATTTGGGACTGTGAATGCTAAGTTTGATAATTTCCCATAGTGACATGCCAGTGTGGGACCCACTTCAGTTGTTTGGGGCTCCAACACTTCGGGGGTTTGAAGAACTATGCTTTCTTTGATTGAAAATCCCTCTGAGTCCTAATCATATTTATCATAATTAACCCATTATTATCCTTTAATCATTTTGCGTTTGGGAGTTTGGACTCCATCTCTTTTGGAAACTATGTTAACTCTCGATCAAAGTCTCCCACAGGAAAATTTCCCCGTATCTAACGTGGCGGCCTGACATCACATCGCTGACATGTAATGAAAAGGAGTGTGACACATGTCACTTGAAATAGTGAAAATGTCATCCCCAAATATGCTTAAAAATAAGTGCCACGTGTCTGAACTGATGGATGCCACATGTCCAATTGATGGCTTCCATGTGTCATGATAGAAGAGTGTCACGTGTCTCCAGCTCTTCGATGCTTTGACACTTCAGCGATTTGCGTTCACTCTGGGTTGGAATCTCTTGAAGTGAAAATCTCTTGTATCAATAATTATTTATTAGTGCTAATTGATTAGGGATTAAAAAATATTTACCATAAAATACTTCGGGAATTCGACATTTAGGACTTCGGGAGACTACTCCTACTCTTGTTAGAAATCTCTCAGAGCTGACATGGCAACGTGATTTGAATTGTTGATGTGTCACACAAATAATAATGACATGTGTCACATGGAATGTTGCAAATGACATGTTGAATTATCAAAATGAGTGCCATGTGTCACAATCGATGGATGCCATATGTCCCCACGAATGAATGCTATGTGTCAGCATAGATGAGAGCTACATGTCTCCATCTCTTCAACACTTCGGCTCTTTGGTTTATTGGTTCTTCAGCAATTTGGATATGATGTGTCCATTATTTCACTATAATTGATCGACACTTTGACTCTCGACTGATTGACACTTCATCTCTTTAGTTCTGACATGTCCCTGACATCACGGTCGTTGACGTGTCTGCATGAGGAGAGTGACATGTGTCACCCAGAAATGGGAATATGGCGTGACCAAAATGTCTGGATTGAGTGCCATGTGTCTCCTCTAATGAAATCCATGTGTTAGTGCTATATGGATTCCACGTGGCTTCGACGTTTTGGAGTTCAAGAGTTTTTGAGTGTTAAGTGTGGACACCTCCAAAATGGTTGATCGTTGAAGCGATGCGATGGTTTCGGTATTCGAAATTTTTTTACAAAGGAAAAATACGACGTTTTGAAGCTGAAGTCATGGAGTGGCTTATGTGACTCTACGATTAAACCTTGCACAAGTTCTAGCATCCTCAATATGAGAGAGTCGTTGATTTGATCGACTGTTGGATCTCCACAATTGAACTTTTAACCTGTCTATTGTCACAATCCAGGACCAAAAAATATTGTTATGAATTACTGTGTTTTTTTCACAGGCATTCCTTTTGCACACAAAATAATTATTTGAACTTCTGCACGCTTAATAAATGGTAAACATGATGACAAGTGTTTTCGAACGAAATCACGACATGCAATTATCCTTCAAGAAAAAAAAATCATTTTGTGAAAAGAATCAATCAAGAAAGATAATGATAAAAAATGAAGTCATTTAGAGATGGAAATTGACTCAACCAACCATAAGAGAAACAATAATGATGAATGCATAGGGAAAAGAGGCAGGAGGGGTACGGGTGAAAAATTAGGTCTCAACAGGGTGTCTATCTCAAATGACATATGTCTCTTCTTTAGATTGAACACAACAGTGTTTTCGAAGGCCCAATCAATTCCATGTAAGGTAGGGTATGGATCAGATTCATACATAATCTCTATCACTTCAAAATCTAATTTCATATTCACCCCCTCTATGTTGACTTCTACTTGCTATATTCAACCTATAGGGTAGATTCTATATCGATTTTCCAACTGAAGATGAATGGGAAACCAGACCAAATTTAGACCTGACAGTGCAGAGGCACCCAAATAGGCGAGGAGAAGTTGTCTTTCTATTCTTCCATCAGCTTAACCATCTTGGGCAGGGGGTATTTGTATTTTAGAGAACACTTGTTCACATTTTGGAAATCAACACAAACACCTATTTCCCCACTCTTTTCTCTCATAGGTACTAAGTTGGCTACCCAATCTAAGTACCCCAAGACCACAATAATTCTTGCATCAAGCATTCTTTTCAACTCTTATTCAATTATAGACATCAACATGGGATTACATTTCCTTATCTTCTATCTGAATGGATTAGAACCATCCTTCAGAGGGATTTTGTGTTGGATGATGTCAGTGCCAAATGTCTTCAAATCCTCATACGAGCATGAAAAAATATCAACCAATATTTTCATGAGGTTGACATACCTGTATTTTTGTTCTAGAGGTAGTGCCTTGGACATTTTGATCATTTTTGGGATTTTCAACAGTCCCAATGTTGCAGTACAACACTTCCTCTTATTGTTTTTTTATGGAAGCTCCCCTGAAGACATCATGGCTGTAAAATAACCTTTCCAGTGGAACTAGACCCTTGGGGATGTGGTTCGTTTTAAGTTCCACATTGTTGTGGCCAACCACTTTGTTCAACAAATGATATTTTTTTTTACTCTTTGATTCATCATATTCACCTTCTTGATCTATAGAGATACTAGAGAATTCTTCTATGGTTTGCATAAATATTTGTAGCTTTAGGTCATCACTAAGGACCTTCCATTTCTTGATGTTTTCTGGTATGGATATCTTGTGTATGAACTCCACCTATTACTTGATATTTGGAGAAATGGGAGGTTTGAAGATTTTGAAAAACCAATTCCAAAGAATCTTCCTTCTTATTTGCCTCTCTAGGAATGAAGGAAATATTAAATGCCAGAAAGAAGTTATCAACTAGGTCCCACACCTCATTCTTGTATTGTTTGATCCTCTATTATTTATCTTGATATATGTTCTTGACTTTATTGATGATCCACTCAGAATCAAAAAATACTACAAAAGTTTCAATGTCCATGTCTTTAGAATCCCTCAATCTAAGCACCAGAGTTTCATACTCAACTATATTGTTAGTAGTCTCGAATTCTAGCTTATAAGAGAGCATTATAGCCTTCTGTGTAGGGTTAATGAGGACTATAACAACCCTATAACCTTCTCTTTATGAAGAACCATTGAAACACATCTTCCACACTTGGTTATGTTGATCCATCAAAGACTAATCTTTGCATTTGGTGACTTTAATTTATGGTTCCTCACCATTTAGATGAAAAACAGATGAGCCAATCTCATCCTGAACAACATAAATTAGGTGATTGCTTGGATTCTGATGGTCATTGAAAATATAGGCCAATTTTACCTCTCTGTATAGTCTAATATACTCTCATCTGAAAACAGAGATGATGGCATATGTGAGGTCCATTTGTAGTGATTCCCCAACCTTCTTGGCCCACATCCTGGACAAAAGCATACCAAACTTGGGGGGAATTTCAGCCACAACAATGTCCATCACTAGAATTTTCATGGGTAACTCTGCCAAAGAAACCACTAGATATTTTATTAATCCCAAACATTTGACTTTTTGGGAGTCAAAGGAGTAAAGGTCTTGATAGGGCTTGGCGAACTCCAAACCTAGTTCCTCCATAAGAACTTTAGGAATGACATTGTGTGAGGCACTTGAGTCTATGAGACAGTTATGTAGGATCTTATCATGGACATTTAGAGATATGTAGAATGGTGGAGAAGCATCAGATCCATCCTCGATGTGTGGGCCCATAGTAATGGTTGGGTTCTCATCCTGAAGACTAGTTACATCAGAAGGTACAAGATAAGTAGGTGGTTGAAGAACCTTCATAACAGATTGTTTGAAAGGATCATTTTTTAGAAATTCAGATAGAGGTACATGGATCTTTATCTCTCTCAACTAATGATCTAGGATGAAGGATGCTTATGGCATATCAATTTCCTATATTTCAGGGACAACATGTTTAAATGGAGGAGGCTGGTGAGCTTTAGCCAATGCACCCTTTCTTGGATTTGTCTTGGGAGTAACCTCTATTTTTCTGTTTTGATGAGAGGTGGTTTCTTTAGGATTTACTGTTCTAGGCCTCAAGTCATATTTATTTTGGGATTGGCCTTGAATACTTCCCTCTTCCCCTCTCTCAACATCAAACTTATCTGACAATTTTTCTACCTCATAATCTTGTTGCGTTAAGTGACTGGTGTGATAACCCGTTTCATTGAAAATCACAACAACATCCTCCACAACATCATTGTCTACATCCATCTCCTCAATATCATTATTTCGGAGAGGTAATACTCTTTTTTCATCAACATTCTTCCTCTCTCTCTACATTATCTAAGGGGCATCATTCGATCATATAAACCAGTTGGTATTTTTGTTCCCACCCCTTTGAAAAGATCAGTTTGGTTGTTTATATCCCCATTTCATCTTAACTATTTCAGATGTCATATCCTTCAAATTTTTGGTCATTTTATCAAGTTTATGATCATATTTGGTTGTATTAGAAGAGGCAGGGGAATCCTCTCTCTGTTTCTTATTTTATTTTTTATATCTGGTCTTTAACCGGTCAGATGCCAAGATGTTAGATTCAACCTCAATGGATGCTTCTTGCATGGATAGTAATGTAGTGTATATTCTCTCCCTCAACAAAAGAGAGAATTATGAATCAAATGAATTGGCATAAGTGATATTGGCATAGGCTTCAATTGGTTTTATCTCATCTAGGTTTCTACTATACATCATATTAAGTCTCTTAGTGAATTCCAAAATAGACTCACCATTATTTCTCTTAAGGGCCCCAAATTCAGTGATGTAATACAAATAATCCCTTCTATGTCCCCATTTATTTATGAAAGCCTCATCTTGTACATAAATATCTACAATGGAGTAAGGAGGGAGGCTTCGTAACCATTTTTTTACCTCCCCATCAAGACTTTGTATAAACAACCTCATCCACACATCTTCATAGTCAATGTTAAAGTTGTCTGTAAAGTTGGAGAAGGCTACCAGATGTTCCTCAGTTGTAACATCCCATTCCCCATTATATTTGGGTGAATATTTCATGTAATATGTCGTTGGGAGTGCATGCAATACTATAGGAAGAACTAGGGGTTCATATATGGCAGGAATTATGACATCCATCTTGTTAACAACCATTGTTTGGGAAATAGGAATCTGGATATTGATTGGAGATACAGGGGTGGATGCTAGACTATATGATGAAGTAGAGGAAAGAGTCGAATGTGTATGTGATTCCATGGAATTATGATTCTCAGGGATAGCAAATTCAAGATGCTTGTGATGATGAGGAACAATATATTCTTGAGGTGGAACTTTACCCTTGAGGGGTGAGGTATATCTCTAAGCTAAGGTGGATTTTCTTAGTTTTCTTTCTAGCTCAGAACTATTGTTTCATCCTCAAGGTTAGGATGAGACTTAGTGGCTTTGGTGTGCTTAGATTTGGACTTCTTGAGTCCTTTTCTAGGAGCCAATATTTAATTTTTGAAGTTTACTCAGTGGAGTCGCAAGGTGAAAGATGGCAGTCTCAATGTGTCTGATCTTTGTTAATCATCAAAGGTTAGATCCAATCGTTGTCATTCTCCCAGGGAAATGTATTTCATTACTCTATTCCCCAACAACGGTGCGACAATATGTTGCTCCTAATTTCTATACCTGGCTGCTAAAGGGAAGAGCTTGGCCACCTGAAGTTATGAATGGTTGGTTTTTTGATTTATGGGTTAGTTAGAGGGCTGGTTTACCAAGACCTGAGCATAGTTTGGTTGGCCAAATGACATGGAAGAGGGTCCTCCTTGGCTGGAGGCACACTAACAATAGACAAGTAAGATAGTAAAGGTAAAAAACAAAGAAAAACAACAAACCATTCAATGAATAATATGTTGTCACAAGTTTAAATCTTAAAATATCATTTCAAGTATTAAACATGTACCAAACAAATAGTCATTCCCACATGTTGTAACAAAAAAAATATTCATCAAAGCATAGTTGTTATCACGTGTTGCATATTATTAAAGACAAATTATATACTAGATGAAGGAAAAGAAACGTACTTCGCACAAATCCAAACTGTATTCAAGATAAGAAACACATACAAATTTGGACACAAACACGTTGTCATCAATAATATATTCACTAGGTAGAGAGATTTAATCAATGCACAGAATGGGTCCAACAAGTTGTTATTTTGATCTTTTTCTCCCAAAAAACTAAAGCCTCAAAACATACAAAAACTGCATATTTATAAGAGTTGCAGAGGCTCTTGTCCATCTGGGACTGAGACTTAACTCTACAATACCAGTTGTAAAACAACTTATTAGCTTAACTAGAAATTGTTGGAGTATAATAATGTATACTTCACACATGACTTAATAAAAAAGAGTGGTTCTTATCACACAAAAAATACCACTTATTATTCTTTAAACTTAAAAGGATCTTGAACTAAACAATTAAAAACGATTAATTGCGATAAAATTAGACTGATGCATATGCTGGAGCGAACTGAGATCTAACATAAAATGAATAGGAGAGATAGAACAGAGTTCTATATTGATCATAAGCATGCATGTTCTCTATTGGAGGCCACTGGAGATAAGTGAATGTGTTGGCAGTTGTTGGCGATGGAAGTCACTCCTGGATTGCTAGCAGGAGCAGAGCCCGACGCCCATCAGTTTTATGTCACAATGGTTTATAGATGGGGTGACCGAATGGAAGCCAACTCAAAAAAATATCGTTCCAACTCCGAAACTAGGCTAGGCATGCATGGGTGAATGAGGTCTCATATAAACTTCAGACAATGAGTTGTAGTATATGGTGAGACAGGTGGAAGACTTATATAAGAGAAAAGAAGAGGTCTGGTACTAACATCGGGTTACTAACAGACTGTAGAAGAAGATGTCTGAAGGCAATATCATCTTACATTCAAACACAAAACCAGGGAATACAATCATACAACAATGAACCTTTCATCATAACACAGCTGCAATGATTCATGAGAATTAGTCAATCACGAACTCTCTGGTTTGAGAGGAAAATACAGACGAGGCAGGAAAATTGTTTGTCATAAAACAAGAAATCTCAAATACAAATGCATACCCAGAAAACTAGAATATCTATTAAAACTTTACAGTAGGGAGCTCTGCTCTACCATCGATAGATACAAAAATGGCGAAAACACCTACATATACTCAAAGTAACTAAAGCAACAAAATCAAGACATTGCATTAAGAGCTTTGCATCTGCATGGCTTCTGGCAACCTGCACCTGCAGTCTCTGAGGGATCGTGCACCTATGGCAGACGCAATCGGACTTCTAACAACTCCATGGGTGAATCGACATGCCTTTAATTCATCACTGGACCTTCCCATTATGGTGGAGAAGATGTCTAACCACTGCCAACTACCTTAATAACTGCTTTATTGGGATTGAGGATAGCTCATCCAACTCGACACCTTTGGGACGTGGAAGGCTCCTCGCACTACCACCTGGAATAACTGAACATCTTGACGAATAGGCGTGGAGTCCAGCATGAAGGATGGGGTGCATTATGGGAGTGGTAGCACCAAGACTATGAGGGTGAGACAAGAAGTGACGAAGTGCGGGAGATGTGGCAAGGGAAGGCACGTGAGGGAAGGAAATAAGTGAAAGGAGGTAGGAGGTGGAATGTGATGGGCACGATAAGGCCGACGTGGAAGTGAGCGGGATAAAATATGGATGGTGAGTGGATGATGAGGTGGAGGAAGAGACCACATGGATCAGAAGAAGGAAGGTGGATAGACGTCAGAGGATGAGGAAGGGATAAAGAGAGCGAGCCCCATCGCACGACCAGGAGGAGAACAGATGGCAAGGGGAAGGATGGTACAAAGATGACACGACAAGAAAAGGGATCCCACATGAGTTAAAAGAAGAGCAGCTGAGAAGGATGAGATTGTCCGAGCGCCGTTGATCCTGGCGCGCCGATCTTGGCCGTAGGAAAGATGTACACCTAATTCTGGACCCCCCCCTCCGCTTAAAGGTAGAAAGGCGGGGGGGGGTCCTAAATCGCCTCACACGCCGTTGATCCGGGCGTCATGATCACGACCGTCGAAAAGGTGCACCCCTGATTCCAGACCCCCCCCCCCCCTTCCGCTTAAAGGTTAAAAGGCGGGGGGGGGGTCTGGAATCCAATGTGCGTCGTTGATCCGAGCACACGAAATCCTGCCGTCCATAACTGACTGTCTCTTAGCACGGGCACATTTTTCACCCTGGACTTAGGGAAAGTGGGTTTTTTACCCCACTCCCTCGCGTTTTACCCCCCACTACAAGAAATATCGCTAACATTTGTCTCCATGGGGGATATAGTCGTTCCTGTGATGCTCTAAGAACGCTTTTGCAGATTCAGTGCCTTGTTGTTGGGCTATGGAGTCTTTTATTAAGCTGAAAAAAATAAAAACAATATTTCCAAAAACACAAGAGCCGAATGCGGCTCACAAAAAACATTTTTTCAAGAAATGCCCATTTACTGGGCCCCAAAAACTTCTTTGCCTTCCAGATCCTGCAACTTGTAAGTGTTGTTTGAAAATACTTCGAGGATCTTGAAAGGCCCAAACTAGAGGGCATCAAACTTGCCATGCTTGCCTCTGTCCTACATGGGTGCATCCCATTTGAGCACCAGATCACCCTGCTCAAACTCTTTCTTCCTGCTCTTTCTATCGAAGGTCTGTTTGATCTTATGCTGATGATTGTGGGCCCTGTTCATGACCTATTCCTGGATCTATTGTATTTCCACCATCTGATGAATTCTTTTGACCATATGGTCAGGCTCTCCTTCAATGTCCTGGAGGAATTTCTCCACAGATAAAGCGAGCTGAGTGGGGAAAATAGCCTCTGTTCCATAAACAAGTTGAAAAGGCGATATGCCTAGGGACTTCTTCGTTGTCACTCGATCAACCCATAACGCAAATTTGAGCTTTGAATCCTAGGCCCTTTTATTGTCTTCCAGTAATTTCTTAATGAGTTTGATCAGGGTTTTATTGGAAGACTCTGCCAGTCCATTTCCTTGAGGATAATAGGGAGTAGAGTGAATCAGTGAAATCTCAAACTGTTCACAGAACTTGACCAGAGGCTCAGACCGGAAAGGGGTGGCGTTGTTAGTGATAATTTTGTTAGGACAGCCAAATTTGGCTATGATATCTTCCAAGAAGCTGATAATTACTTTGTGAGAGGTGTTCTTAGTGGGGACAACTTCTATCCATTTGGTGAAATAGTCTATCGCAGTCAGGATCCATCTGTGCTGGCCACTTGAGGGCGGATGAATTTCCCCAATGAAGTCCAATCCCCACTGCTGAAAGGGCACTGAAACTACTACAGGCTTTAGTGGCAGAGATTTGAGTTGCTGCTTCCCTGAGAACTTATGGTATTTGATGCAAGCTCTGATTTCTCTGCATACATCAGGGAATAAAGTGGGCTAGTAATACCCAGCTCGGAGGATCTTATGGGCTGTGGTCTTCCAGAAATGATGACCCCCACAAAGGCCACTATGGAAATCAAATGTAGCCCGTCGGGCTTCTTGCGTGTCCAGGCACCTTAAAAATACCCTTAGAGGGTCTTTCCAGTACAAGGTTTGGTCAATGAGGCAATATCTGACCGTCTTGAGCTTTAGAGCTCTTGCCTTGCTTTTCTCCATTCCATCAGGGGGCCTCAATTCTTGCAGAAAGTACAAGATATCTTTGTACCAGGGGCATGCTGTTAGTGATAGGGTTCCCTGAGAGTTCTTGTCAGATGACTCAGCTTGCTCATTGATGAATTCAATCCCTAAAGCTTTGCAATTGGATTCAGCCAACAACTTGGCCAAACCTTTCCCGTTTATCAACTTGGTGGGCTTGATCACCAGATCAAACTCTAGGATCTTGGTGATCCATTTACCTCTTCTCCCGTCCATGTTTGGCTGTATAAGAATGTCCTTCACAGAGGCTGAAGGAACGTATGTAGTGATCCTTGAGTGAAAAACATACACTCTAAAAGATTTGAGAGCCTTCACCAAGGCATAGGCCTACTTCTCCATGATCTTGTACCAGACTTCTGCATCTCTCAATGCCTTGCTAAAGAATGAGATGGGTTGTTCTTGCCCTTCTTCCTTTTTCTGCAACAAGACCGTTGCTACTGTATCATAAGAAGTAAAAGAAAAAATCAGGAAGTCTCTGGAATAATCAGGACTGATTAGCACAGGTGCTTCCGTCAATGCTTTCTTTATCAGGTTGAAAGATTCCTGTGATTCAACAGTCCATCTAACTTCATTTTCCTTTCTGAGCATGGTTGTGATGGGTTTCACTAGTTCAGCAAAACTTGAGACAAATCTCCTCAGAAAATTAATCTTCCCCAAAAAATCCTGAACTTCCTTCTTAGATCTGGGAAGTGATAGGGTCTGAATTGCTTCTACCCTGCTAGGATCAATTCTTACCCCCTCTGCTGATACTATATGACCTAACAACTTCCCTTCCTTCATAGAAAACAAAGACTTCTTGGTATTTAGGGAAAGGCCAAACCTGCGACACTTCGAAAAACTTTTCTCAGGTGGCAGCAGTGTTCTTTGTCAGACTTGGAGAAGACTGTTATGTAATCCAGATAGATCACCACAAACCTATCTTTCTCCCCGATGAAGGCTATGTCCATGGCTCATTGAAACATGGCTACTGCATTCATCAACCCAAAAGGTATTTTGGCATACATGAATGTGCCCCAAGGGGTGGTGAAGGCTGTTTTTTCTCTGTCCTCAGGCATGACTGATATTTGATTATACCCTGAAAACCCATCAATCATGGATATCCTAGCTGCTCTAGTTACCTTCTGCAATATGTGTTCCATGTTGGGCAGGGGATAATTGTCTTTTCTTGAGCTTCTATTCAGATTCCTGAAATAAACACAGAGCCTGATTTCTCCGCTCTTCTTGCTTACTGGGTCCAAGTTGGCCACCCACTCAGAATATCTCAAGGGGACAATGATTTGTGCATCCAACAACTTTTTTACTTCTTTCTCCATGACAGGAAGAAACATGGGATTTATCTGTCTCAACTTCTGCCTAAATGTCCTAGCCTCTTCTTCCAACGGGATCTTGTGCTCAATAATAGATGTGTCATAAGTTTTCAGGTCTTCATATGTCCATGAAAACACATCGGCAAACTCTCTCAGCAACCTAATATATTCGGCCCACTGTTCTCTAGTCAGACTGCTAGACAATTTAACGAACCTAAGCTCATCCTGCGTGCCAATGTTGCATTCAGCTATGTCAACATCTTCACTTGAAACGCCACCCTTTACTGGCATGTCATTCCCATCGAACAATCTTTCTAAAGGGATGAGTCCTCTCAGAATGTGATTGCTGGGTAGCTGAATGATCTGGCGATTCGCGATCTTATTTAAAAATACCCCAGGATGAGGGTTATTTTCTAGGTCGGGATCCTGGTCAATGTGCAACACAGAAAATTCATCCACGGATTGCAAAAACCTTTCAATTTCCAGATAATCTTCAAACACCTTCCAATGTTTGACATTGTCAGGTACAGAGGGCCTGTATTTTATCTCGACATCACTTTTTATCCCAGGCGGCAGAGGATGCTTGAGCAAACTGGCTGATACAGCTAGAGAGTCGGCTAGAGTATTTTCCCCCCTCGGAATGAAAGAAATGTTAAAAGCCAAGAAGAAATTATCCATCAGGTCCCATACTTCATTTCTGTAATTTCTGAGTCGGGGATTATTGGCACGATAAGCCTTTCTTATTTGTTGAATAATCAACTCAGCATCTCCAAATATCGCTATCTCTTTGATTCCCATTTCCTTTGCAGACCTCATGCCCAAAATAAGAGCTTCATACTCTGCCACATTGTTGGTAGTTTCAAATTCCAGCTTGTATGAAAGGGATATGATCTCCTGGAAAGGTGATATAAAAACCACCCCAGCGCCCGCGCCTTCGGTCGAAGAAGCTCTGTCGAAAAACATCTTCCACATGGAGGGGGTTGGAGGGAAATCCAGATAGTCAAGACTGGGTTGCTTCCGGACCTGGCAAGAATCCTCAGGAGAATTAGTGAGCTACAATAGGCTAGATCCCAAATCGGTGTCAATTGCAAAGATGGGGTGATTGGTGGGGTCCGCTTCATCACTCACAATGTAAGCCAGTTGAGCTTCCCTGTACATCCTCCTTTTCTCCCCTCCGAAAACCGGAATGGTGGCATATGTGAGATCCATATGCAACGTTCCCCCAAGTTTTTTAATCCATGATCTAGACAACAACATGCTAAATTTGGGAGGAATGTCAGCTACCACAATATCCATGACCACGCTTTTCATGGGCAGCTGAAACAAAGAAACCACCAGGTATTTGATGACTCCCAGACATTGCACCCTCCTCGAATCAAAAGAGTATAAATCATGATAAGTCTTTGTCACTTCCAGCCCCAATTCTTCCATAACTATCTTGGGTATAAGGTTATGAGAAGCCCCTGAATCCATGAGGCAATTATGCAACACTTTATCATGTATGTTCAGGGAGGTGTAGAAGGGAGGGGATGAATCATCTCTGTCTTCTACCATGGGACCTAGGATGAGGACTGTCTTCTCATCTTGAAGGTTCACTGAATCAGAGGGAGGCTGGGGGGACTCAGATTGCAACAGCTTAGAGAGGGACCTTTTGAAGTCTTCATTTTTAACTAGCTCAGAGAGGGGAACGGGAATCCTGATCTTCTGAATTTCATGCTCAAAATTAAAGGAGGAAATTGGCTTAGGAGATTCTCTTACCTCGACGACAGGTTCTTTGGCTATTGGCAAAGCACTGTGAGCTTTCTTTTCTTTAGTCATGGTTGTTGCAGTCTTAGTAGGCCTATCTGCTATGAGGGGTTGGTCTTGGATGTCAAAGTCTCCTTCTTTCTTTCTTGACCTGAGATTGTATCTATTAGGGGTGTAGCCGACTCTCTCTCCCTTTCCTAACTCATGGATCTGAATGTTCATTCGAGATTTTTCATATGCAGACTGAGTCAAATGGGGAAAAGGAGGGGCTTCCTCAACACAATGAATTTCAGGGTCGAATTCATCTACCTCCTCTCTTTCCTCATGAGTAACTAGGTTATTCTGAAGAGGGGCTTGAATCCTTTGATCTTCTCTGTCTTTTTCCCTTTGTTCCCTTGGGAAAACCTGTGGTCCATTGTTATTAGGTCTCCTGAAACCTCTATTGTCAGCATTCTGGGGATTTCTGTACATGGGCTTCCCTTCTAACTCCCACCTTTCCATCCCGGAAGAAAGTGATTTTAGTGCTCTGGCTGTCTCATCTGTCTGATGGGGTAGGGGAGAGGAACTGGATGGGGAGGCTTCGGGTCTTTTCTTGGATATGTTTCTATCAGCAGCGTTCATGAGTCGTTCAACAACCAATATGTTAGATTCTACCTCCACGGCTGCATCCTGCATGTGGGCCGGGGTAGTGGCTCTTCTCTCTCTCAGCAGTAGGCAGAAATCAGGATCAAAAGTGCTAGCATAAGTGATCTTAGCTGAGGCTTCTAAGGGTTTTATCTCAGCAGGGGTTTTATTATACATTTTATTGAATCTCTTGGAGAAGTCAGAGATATACTCTCCTTATTTTCTCTTCAAAGACCCAAACTCTTTCATATAATACATGAAATCTTTTTTATCTCCCCATTGTATCAAAAAGGCGTTGTCTAGAGCTTCAATTCCATCAATAGATCCAGGAGGCAGGGCCTTAAACCATTTTCTAGCCTCTCCTTGGAGACTATGGACAAAAATCCTCATCCATACGTCCGCATGCATGATGACATTATCATTTGTGAAACTGTAAAAGGCTTCTAGGTGTTCTTCTGCAGTTACATCCCCTTCACCCGTGAACTTGGGTAGCTGCCTAAGGTAACCATCTGCCGAGAGGGAATTGAGGGGATGAGGTAACACAAGGGGAGCATACCTAGTGGCTATAATAGCTTCCATTCTATTCATAGGGGGATTAGCACCAGCCATAGGAATATTAGGTGGAGGAGAACTTGGAGGAGAAAGAGGTCATGAAGGGGTTGTGGGAATTGAGTCTCAAAGTGGAGTAGGAAACAAGAGAGGGTTTAAGGAGAATACTAACGAGATCAAGTTAGCAGGTGCTCCTCTCTGTGTAGGAGTGGTGAAATCTTCTGTAGTCCTGGGTCTACACCGAGGAACAACTTCAGTGGAGAGGGGAGTGACAAGGATTTCTCCCTCCAATCCTAGACCAGGAGGGGAAAACTCAACAGGAACACTCTCAAAATTCAAGAAACGGGAAACCTCTGAAGGAGGTCTATTAAGAAACTGAGGAGGAGAAAAAGGAGTTCTCACAGAAGGAGATGACATATTACCTGTTTCAGCGATCGAAACTTCTTCTGTGGAGATCTTTCCTCTTATGAGAACCACCTCTAGGTCAGCTTCAGGTGTAGCTAGAGGCAGCTATGGATGAGACCGCATGTGTCTGCCTCTGAAAGCCACAATTAATAGAGCAGGTTCTCCCTAGTGGAGTCGTCACAATGGAGTCACCAGGTGCACAGTAGCAATATTTATAGTTCTATTATCTAATGCACCTTCATAATTAGTTGATCATTGTCGTTCAATCACGAGGAAAATACTCAACTTCGTCCTCAGCAACGGTGCCAAAAATGTTGGCGAAGGAAGTCACTCCTGGATTGCTAGCAGGAGCAGAGCCCGACGCCCATCAGTTTTATGTCATAGTGGTTTATAGATGGGGTGACCGAATGGAAGCCAACTCAAAACAATATCGTTCCAACTCTGAAACTGGGCTAGGCATGCATGGGTGAATGAGGTCTTATATAAACTTCAGACAGTGAGTTGTAGTATATGGTGAGATAGGCGGAAGACTTATATAAGAGAAAAGCAAAGGTCTGGTACTAACATCGGGTTACTAATAGACTATAGAAGAAGACGTCTGAAGGCAATATCATCTTACATTCAAACGCAAAACCAGGGAATACAATCATACAACAATGAACCTTTCATCATAACACAACTGCAGTGATTCGTGAGAATCAGTCAATCATGAACTCTCTGGTTTGAGAGGAAAATACAGACGAGGCAGGAAAACTGTTTGTCATAAAACAAGAAATCTCAAATACAAATGCATACCCAGAAAACTAGAATATCTGTTAAAACATTACAGTAGGGAGCTTTGCTCTACCATTGATAGATACAAAAATGGTGAAAATGCCTACATATACTCAAAGTAACCACATCAACAAAATCAAGATGTTGCATTAAGATCTTTGCATCTGCATGGCTTTTGAAAACCTGCACCTGCATTCTTTGAGGTATCGTGCACCTATGGCAGACGCAATAGGACTTCTAACAGCTCCATGGGTGAATCGACATGCCTTTAATTCGTCACCGGACCTTCCCATTATGGCGGAGAAGATGTCTAACCACCGCCAACTACATTAATAACTACTTTATTGGGATTGAGGATAGATCAGCCAACTCGACACCTTTAAGACATGGAAGGCTCCTCGCACTGCCACCTAGAATAACTAAACATCTTGACGAATAGGCATGGAGGCCAGTGTGAAGGATGGGGCGCATTATGGGAGTGGTAGTGCCAAGAATATGAGGGTGAGACAAGAAGTGACGAAGTGCAGGAGATGTGGCAAGAGAAGCCAAGTGGCGGAAGGCAATAAGTGAAAGGAGGTAGGAGGTGGAATGTGATGGGCATGATAAGGCCGACGTGGAAGTGAGCGGGATAAAAGAAGGATGGTGAGTGGATGATGAGGTGGAGGAAGAGACCACATGGATCAGAAGAAGGAAGGTGGACAGACATCGGAGGATGAGGAAGGGCTAAAGGGAGCGAGCCCCATCACACGACCAGGAGGGGAACAGATGGAAAGGGGATGGATGGTACAAAGATGACACGACAGGAAAAGGGGATCCCACGTGAGTTAAAAGAAGAGCATCTGAGAAGGATGATATTGTCCAAGCGTCGTTGATTTGGGCACGCCAATCTTGGCCGTAGGAAAGATATACGCCTGATTCCGGACCCCCCCCCCTCCGCTTAAAGGTAGAAAGGTGGGGGGGTCTGGAATCGCCTCACGCGCCATTGATCCGAGTGTCATGGTATCGACCGTTGAAAAGGTGCACCCCCGATTCCGGACCCCCCCCTTCTGCTTAAAGGTAGAAAGGTAGGGGGGGGTCCGGAATCCGATGCGTGTCGTTGATCCGGGCGCACGAAATCCTGCCGTCCAGAACCGACCCTCTCTTAGCACAGGTGCATTTTGCACCCTAGACTTAGGGAAAGTGGGTTTTTTACCCCACTCCATCGCGTTTTACCCCCTGCTACAAGAAATATTGCTAACAATAGTGAAAGAAGCAAATCATCTGGTGTTTTCCCAGAGTCTCTAATATTCTTTCTATAGGATGGATTATAGTTTCCCCAATTCTGTTTTGGTGTTGCAGGGTCCGGATTCCATAACTTTTGTTCTGTACCTATTAGCTATTTTCGAACTACTGACTAATGGGAAATATGATGATGTGGATTGGCTCAACTCTCCCTGGTTTGGCACCCCTTTCAAACTCTAAAATATGCCATTAATGGAAATAATCCATTCCAAGATTTCAATGTTTAGGAGTTTGGAGCACAGACTACTCATATATCTTGAAGGATCAGAGTCATTAAACACCACTTATGTTAATTAACCTGAGATTAAGAATTTAATTATTTTGGGAATTCAGGACTGGGAATGCTAGGTTTGGGAATTTCCCGGAGTGACATGGAAGTGTGGGACCCAATTCCATTGTTTGAGGCTCCGACACTTTGGGGGTTCAAAGAAATGTGCTTGATTTGCTTTGAAATACCTCAACGTGATAATCATGTTTATCTTAATTAACCTAGGATTATCCTTTAATCATTTGGCGTTTGGGATTCTGGAATCCATCTTTTTTGGAAACTGTGTTAACTCTCCATCAAAATCTCCCAGAGGAAAATCTCCCCGCATCTAATGTGGCAGCCTGATATCACATTGTTGACATGTCATGAAAAGGAGTGTGACACATGTCACTTGAAATAGTGAAAATGTCATCCCCAAATGTGCTTAAAAATAAGTGCCACATGTCTCAACTAATGGATTCCACGTGTCTCAATTGATGGCTTCCATGTGTCATGATAGAAGAGTGTTGCACGTCTCCATCTCTTTGACACTTTGACACTTCAACGATTTGCGTTCACTTTGGATTGGAATCTCTCGAAGTGGCAATATCCAGTATCAATAATTATAAATTAGTTCTAATTGATCCGATATTAAAAAATATTTACCATTAAATACTTTAGGAGTTCGACATTTAGGACTTTAGGAGACTACTCCTACTCTTGATAGAAATCTCTCGAAGCTGACATGGAAACGTGATTTGAATTGTTGTTGTGTCACACAAAGAATAATGACATGTGTCACCTGAAATGTTGCAAATCATGTGCTAAAAATTATAGAAATGAGTTCCATGTGTCACGACCGATGGATGCCACATGTCCCCATGAATGAATGTTATGTGTCAGCATATATGCGAGCTACATGTCCCCATCTCTTCAACACTTCATCTCTTTGGTTGATTAGATCTTCGACAATTTGGATATGACGTGTCCATGATGTCACTATCATTGATCAACACTTTGACTCTTCGACTGATCGACACTTCGGCTCTTTAGTTTTGACGTGTCCCTAACATCACGGTCGTTGATGTGTCTACATGAGGAGAGTGACATGTGTCACCTAGAAATGAGAAGACAACTTGACCAAATGTGTCTGGAATTAGTTCCATGTGTCTCCTCTAATGAAATCCATGTGTCAATTCTATATGGATTCCACGTGGCTCTGGCATTTTGGCGTTCGAGAGTTTTTGAGTGTTAAGTGTGGACACCTCCAAAATGGTTGATCATTGAAGCGATGCGATGGTTTTGGCATTCGATAATTTTTGAAAAAGGAAAACTCTAATGTTTCGACACCAAAGTCACAGAGTGGCTTATGTGACTCTATGATTAAACCTCACTCAAGCTACAGAATACTAAATAAGTGAGATTCGTTGATATGATCGGCTGTTGGATCTCCACAATTGAACTTTTAACCTATCTATTGTCACAATCCAGGCCCGAAAAATATTGTTCGGAATTACTGTGTTTTGTTCACAAGCATTCCCTGTGCACACAAAAGACTTGTTCGAAATTCTGTGCACTTAATAAATGGTAAACATGATGACAAGTGTTTTCGAACCAAATCACGACATGAAATTATCCTCCAAGAAAACAAAAACATTTTGCGCAAAGAATCAATCAAGAAAGATAATAATAAAAAACCAAGTCATTTAGAGATGGAAATTGACTCAACCAACCAGAAGAGAAGCAATAATGATGAAGGCATAGGGAAAAGAGGCAGGAGGGGTACGGGTGCAAAATTAGGTCGCAACAGGGTGTCTATCTCAAATGACATATGTCTCTTCTTTAGATTCAAGACAATAGTGTTTTCAAAGGCCCAATCAATTCCATGAAAGGTAGGGTATGGATCTAATTCATCCATAATCTCTATCTCTTCAAAATCTAATTTCATCTTCACCCCCTATATGTTGACTTCTACTTGCTATAGTTAACCTATAGGGTATATTCTATATCAATTTTCCAAATGAAGATGAATGGGAAACCAGACCAAATTCAGACCTGACAGTGCAGAGGTACCCCAATAGGCGAGGAGAGTATGCCTTTTTATTCTTCCATGACCTTATCCACTTGCTTTTGCTGCATGGAGAGGTCAGTAGTAGAGGCCATGGATGTGGCTTCCATATTTCTCTCACTCTTAGAGATAATTGCAAAGAAGACAAACTTCCTGGTCTGAGAGATTAACTTCCTTCATTGCTTGGAAGATATCAAGGAAATGACACTAGGTGGGACTACCTTGGTATCCTATACAATCTCTTGTTCAAAGTAATAATAAAACTGTGAGGCCTAAACTCATATAAAACATGATGTTTCCATAAATAAGGTTGGCCCAAAATAACATCACAAAATTCAAGGGGTGAAACATCACACAATACCTCATCTTT
Organism: Picea glauca; assembly: GCA_000966675.3. Classification (NCBI taxonomy): domain Eukaryota; kingdom Viridiplantae; phylum Streptophyta; class Pinopsida; order Pinales; family Pinaceae; genus Picea; species Picea glauca. The sequence continues at coordinate 393,088 of JZKD02S1995879.1, forward strand.
GAAGGGCTTGATGCCGTAGGACATGTGACATTGTTGGTTGACGCAAAGATCTCTTCCTTGGTAGAGCCATCCGATGGTTTAGGGATGTAGGTGTAGTGTTTTCGGTGGGTCCAATCACTTGACGACCTCCTATAAGATGAGGTTCTTCTAGATACTCCTATCAACGATTAAGTGCAACAAAGTTCCTTTCACCTACATATTTGAATGAAAGAGGGGCTTGCCTTCCTCCGACTCATCATGTTCACCGAGATGGATATTGGTGGTAGAAATGGTGGCACTGGGTTCCACTTCAATGATACATCTCTTCTTTTTTGGTTCTGAATTAGAGTCATAACTCACATTTGATTCATAGGCTTTAACTGTAATGATCCCAAGCCAAATTCTTTCTTGGAATCACTAACTACTACTAATTTATTGAGTTATTAAGTGCATACAAGATTCATCAACACATGGAGATCACAATATATTCAA
>JZKD02S1995879.1:405280-430888 GCA_000966675.3 Picea glauca
TTCTCACTTTGATCTAGAAAGTGATATGATGGGATATCCTATGATTAACCTAATTAGAATCAAAGTTTATAAAACTCAACTATGAGGGATCAACTCCAAAATTTACATAAAACAAGGATTTATGTTGTTTTGCATAGCTTTGGAGGAATTTGAGTGCAGACATGGCACATGGCACATGGGCCAAGTCTTCCACGATACTATAGTTGTGGGGAGGCCATGTATGTGGGTTATGTTTCATGTATTGAAGAACACCTTTTGGGGGATGAAGAAATGTCTCAAATGATGGATTCCAAATCTCAATATGGCCACTGGGATGGGAAGAAGATGTTGGCTCTTTCACAACAGGTGTAGGATTGGAATTGTCGTAGTTATTTTATTGAATCAAAAAATTGGCCATTTGGTCACACACAACAATGGAAGCATTTAAGGATGAATCCTTGTTGAAAATAATAAAAAATAATTTATTCCTGAGTGAACTCAACCCTTGGTATGCACTAATACCATGTTGATATTTTATGACTCTACTCAACACCCAAAAGTTAGCTCAAATAAAATCACTTTATCTACTAAAATCACAATTGAGTAATCAACTAAACGTGCAACAAAAGCATAAATAAGGAAACCAAATCAAGCACACATAAAAACCAATATTTTTGGGTAAATCCATAGAAAAACCTTAGAGGGAAAAAGAGTCCAATGATGCTTTTACTAAGCTAAAATAAGAGCTCCTGTAACAAGGAAAAGGTCCCACTAAGAGAATTACACACTACAGACAAACCTGGAAACACATGTGCTATTGTACGATCTATTCTGGCACGTTTCCTGAGAAACTCATGAATTTCCCTTCTATGACTCGTGAACATATGTTACTTTCCCTTCCGTGACCCGTGGTTATCCATGTCTATCTAAAATATGACCCATGTATATGCACGAAAAGGTTGTATGGCAAGTTTCGTATGACTATGCTCTTCCTTGTGGATTGTGTCCTATTAAACCCACCTGTGGCTTCTTCTGCTCTCTCTCCTTCTTGACTTGTATGAAATATAGATGAAATTCCTTCTCCACTTATCAATATATTGAATCACAATCCTTTGTGATCCAACCCTCTGATCAATACTTGGATGAACTCTCTTCACCCAACTAGTGAGATCTCCTCTCTTCAGTATAACAAAAATTCATTCTTTGTTCCTACACTCCTCAGACTAAAAAAGGTACTTCCTTGTTATCCTCAACCTTGGTCACTCACCAAATATCTCGACCTCAACATCTCGTCAAAATTAATTTCTCCTTTACCCCAGCCTTGATTTTATAATCATGAGTTATAATCTATTTCTAATCTCCAAAGTGATCTACGATTGATATTACATATCACACTCAATTAAGATTTAGATTACATGTTGCAATCTATGTGTATCCTTAAAAAACCTAATCAACTAATAAATACAATTTTAATTTAATTAATTCCTTTTAACTAAAGTAAATCCCGCAGGGGTGTAGACCAATTGGCAAGTGCCATGTAAATGGAAGGAAATATGTAAAGGAGGTCTCAAGTTTGATTCTCACTCTGATTTACTTGTGCTCCATTCTTGTGGGTTGTGTGGCGCACATGCGGTTATAGTGGTAGCAGATGAGTATCAATCCTGTGTAACGTGAGTACGAGAACCATGAATTTGTGATTCCCCTAATATTAAAAAAAAAAAAAATAAGTAAACTCAGGAGTGGAATATTTTCAACAACTTCCACATGAAAAACACATGACTATGTGGAAGTACATGTCTGATGCTACCAAAAACATCAAAACTCCCTCTTAGCGAGGAAGGCACTTCTCCCACCTAGAGTTGTCTCTATCTTCGTTACCTGATATGCTACCATGCTTACTCTCTGATACACCTAATTGGTTTCTTCTTATCACATAGAAGTTATGCCTACCATGATGGTATGACCTATCTCTAAAGACTCACTACCTATGAACATGATCCTATAAGTCTCCTACTCATCAGCATCCTGCATGGCCATATCATACCATGAGTTCTTCTTGACTGAATTCGAAGGATCATCCTTCCCACCTGTCCCTGAAGGATGACTCCCTCTAAGTTTCTCAACCTTCATATCTAATTGCTCCCTATTATTTGTCACTATGTTGCTGGAAATTTATCTCATAGGATGGCCCTTTATCCTATACAAGTTTCTCTCTCTAACTCCAAAGAATTTTTTTTTTTCTGAGCTAGATCTTATGGGAATGATAAACACATTTCCTTTCTGCAACACTACTTCAAATACCTTCTTCTCAATCATCGAGACTGATATCACACTCCTCTTGAGTTATAACACCCATAAAACATCCTACACCCTTAATGTGCCTCCTGACTCCATCGATACTAGGGCTATTCCAAATCCATTCATTGCATGCTTGGTGCCCATACCAAATTCCATATGCATTTCTGAGTCAGACTCTATGAATCTCTCAAACACCTCTCGTGCTTCTGTTATATGACATGTGGCTCCATTATCTATCAACCATGCACTATCTGATATACTTCCCAAGGAAGTATGGGAAATAAGTAAGAACTTTCTCTGTTCAAACTTCTTGCGAAACTCATCCAATTGAGTATTTGTCAATGTAGCTACATGTAAATGCATTTCATTTCCCCCCTTCTTCCTGTTTGGACATTTCCTTGCATAATGTCCAAACTTGTGACATTCAAATCACTTAAATTTTCTCATGTCCTTCTTCTTGTTTCCAAATTGAACAATCGACTCTCCACTTGTTATATCCCTAAAATGCCCTACTCATGCATACATGGCCTTGGCCCTATTACTTGCGTATTTTTCCAAAGCACTGCTGAGGAGATCTTCTTAAAAAACCATTTTTTAGAAGATGTACATGATCTGCACCATTACAACTCATGTACATATGCTTGTTTTACAACTACATCTTACATACATACACTTGATGCACCATTACATCCCACGTAGGCTTGCAAAAGTTAAAAAAATTAAAAGGTTGCAAGGAATTCGTTGAAATTCATGGGCTACTAGAAGTTTCCCAAATAATCCACCTGCTATATCCCATCACCCAAATGAACAACCATATTTTTATCATATAAAAGGAGGTGTTCGGGTCTCATTTCACATCCAAACATAAGAACAATGAAACTCTCCCCAATTTCACTTCCCCTCCTTACCCAATATTTTGATTCCTTTTGTGAGATATTGCCTCAACATTCCCTCATCATCCCCTTCTTCCTCCATTCAATTGATTCCCTTCCATTTAGGTGATCAAAAGGTTGAGAGAGAAGTCAATTCAAGGTGCACTTGGAGAATGGTAAAGAGGATCCCGAACCAAGTTCGTAGAACGATGGTCGACACAGATTGTAAGTTCTAATATTTGTATGATGAATAAAAGAATCACATTTTGATCCAGGTGGATATCAGTGGCCACCCACCTTTTCCAACTGGGTCAAAACAGTTTTTTGGCAATTTTGGTAATTTACTATTTTTAGCAGGTTTTAACTTTCCGGGGCCATTTTGAGGGCCCAAATGAATTTTTTTCAATATTGAGGTTCTCAATGATATATGAATGAATTATTGAGCCCCTAAAATGAATCTCCTCAATGATACCTTTCCAACAATCTATCACACGCCTAAAACAGAGATCATATGCAAAAGTTATGACCCTGGGAAGTTGATGTACTCACTTACCCAAACAGGGCCCACATGACTTTTGGTGCTTCATCTCCTAGGGTTAGGTTTTTGGATGTCTAGGGTTTTTGGAATTCCTACTTATTGTAAAAAGGCCTTCAGAGCCTCATTGTAATAATCTTCTTGCAAATGCGAGTAGCCGTCACATCTCTTCTCAGAGATAAGCTGCCACCATTCTAGCGAGTCTTTCACTCTGTATTTTTATGGTCTCTGTACATTTCTTTCATTAATAGAAATCCCATATTACTATATCTCTATGTTTATGGTTGCATCTCTGATATATTTATATTATATTATTGAATATCTGTGATATCTCTGTGCATTTATTTATTATATCTCCCATCTCATTTCCTGCCGAAAATAATCCGGATCAGTGGTATCAGAGCAGGCTGCTCTTGATCGTTTTTCAGTGCATGTCCTTGACGAGGTCTGAGTATAGAAAGTTGGGTCTCAAGCTTGTATCTCTTGAATAAAATCGCTCTCACACACCCAAGTAACCCTCAATGGCAGAAGAAAAGAAAAATGATGGAGTGGACGATCCTATCAATATGTTGCTTGAGCAAGCCCTCACGCGATAGAGGGACGAAATGATGGATAATTTTTCCCACATCCTTAAAAACTTGTTGATATCATCAGACACATCTTCATCAAGAGGGCACTTTGGAGGCACCTCACCTTTCAAGATGCAAGTTAATTTCGATATTCCCATACTTGAAGGACAGATAGATGCATAAGCCCTAGAAAAATGGTTAACTCTGCTAGAAGGTTATTTCTCTATTCACAACTTTTATGACAAAGAAAAGATCACCTTCGCACTCCTTAAATCTCTTCCTCATGTCAAACATTGGTGGGAAACTTACTGGGAGAAAAGTTCCACAGAGGAGTCTGGAATATATGGGGCCGATCCCACTTGGGATATTTTTCTGGATGTGGTAAAGGAACAATATTACCCTGTTGGCAACTATGAGGAGTAGTACATGAGATGGACCACACTGTGGCAAGAGAGGGGCCAAGAAGTTCTGGAGTTCACCAATACCTTCCATACCTTGCGCACCAAGCTGGGTATCAAAGACTCTGAGCGACATTTGGTTCTGAAATACCATGGGGCTCTACATAGATACATCCAGACTGAAATGGATTTTCTGGACATCTCATCACTCGGTGCTGCTTATCGATATGTTGTTAAAATTGAGAAGAAATTTAAGCACCAGAACAAAAGGGAATTCGAGTCTGCAAATCCGCAACAACCAAAGTATGACAAAGATGGACCTAAAAAACAGTCTCCCGAAAACCAGTCCAAGACATAGGAAAAGAAGGGTCATGGGAAGACAAAGAAGGACACTGGAAAATGGTGTGATTTCCACAAAATCCCTTGGCACAACACCGATGAATGTCGCTCAAAATAGTCATTGGTGGTCGAGATCAAAGACAAGGAGCCGAAACTTGAGTCAGAATCTGATTATGAAAATAATGGTAAAGGACAGATCATTGACACAGACCCCACTGCTATTGTCCCAACGACAACAATTCAACTAGAAGAACCAATAGATCCTGAAGAGGGGGAGTGTATTTTTCATTCATATATGTGGGTGAAGGGGACCCCGCTGCATTTTATTGTTTATAGCGGAAGCCAAAAAAACCTCATCTTAGAAGAGGTCATAAAAAAATTGGGATTGTTGACAACACCACACGCGTAGCCATACAACATCGGGTGGCTTCGACAAGGACAAGATCTCCATGTCAGCCAATAGTGTCGATTGTCACATGGAATCCAAACCTTCAAGGATGAGGTATTATGTGATGTTGCCCCACTAGATGTCTGTGATGTTCTCTTGGGCCAACCATATATGTGGAGACGCCATGTTGTTTATGAGTCTCGACCTCGTAGTGTCATTGTTACTTTGGGGGGTCATCTCTACAGAATACCAGAGGTAGTTCCAACTATTGTTCCACCTAAAAAGCGTCACAAGGTAGTATCTCATACTGCAAAATTCAGCTTCTTCATAATCTGTTTAAAAGGGGAAGAAAAGGACACTACAACCACTATAGCCTCGCCCCCTACACCTTCTACCCAACAGAAGTAGGTCGACAAGGTTGCAAAAAATCACAAAGAATCCTTCTGCACACCTTCCTCTCATGTATCTCTACTTGTTGAACATCCTCAGCTTCAACAGGTTCACGACAAACTTCCACAAACTAAGCAGCGCGACGTCTCCAACAATACAAGCAACTCACCAAGATGCAGATCCAACAAATGCTTTTCCCTCTCCCCGGGGAACTCAATGCAATGGATACCATTGCTTCCTAAGTAGGGAGGATTGATCCAGGTGGATATTGGTGACCACCCACCTTTTCCAACTAGGTAAAAAGATTTTTCTAGCAATTTTGGCAATTTACTATTTTTAGTAGGTTTTAACTTCCGGGACCATTTTGAGGGCCCAAATGAAGGATTTTTGGTATTGAGGTTCTTAGTTATAACCAAATTCATAATTGGGCCCCCAAAATGAATCTCCTCGATGATACCTTTCCAACGAGCTATCAGACACCTAAAACGGAGTTCATATGCAAAAGTTATGACCCCGGGAAGTTGATGTACTCACTTACCCAAACGGGGCCCACATGACTTTTGGCGCTTCATCTCCTAGGATTAGGTTTTTGGATGTCTATGGTTTTTGGAATTCCTGCTTATTGTAAAAAGGCCTTTAGAGCCTCATTGTAATCATCTTCTTTCAAATGCGAGTAGTCATCACATCTCTTCTCAGAGATAAGCTACCACCACTCTAGCGAGTCTTTCACTCTGTATTTTTACAATCTCTGTACATTTATTTCATTAGTAAAAATCATTTATTATTGTATCTCTGTGTTTATGGTTGCATCTATGATATATATCTGTTATATTATTGAATATCTACGATATTTCTGTGCATTTCTTTATTATATCTCGAATCTCATTTCGTGCCGAAAATAATCCAGATCACATTTTCCTGTCCCAAATGATGATGTTTTGAGTATTTTCAATGATTCATACTTAGAATTTAATATCTAACCCTAAATCATGAATATAATAACATGCTTGTATTCCTTCTTTTCTTATCTTTGGATGCAGGTCATCCTTGGGAGGAGACGTGAAGTCATTGGAACTACCAAGCTTGAGGGGATCATCACCAGACGTGGGATCAAAGGTATAGTTACCTGATCTCTTCTCTTATATTCTTTCCTTACATTAGTTTTGGTATGTTTGGGATAGAGTAAAATAGATTAAATTTTAGACGGTCCTTCTCTCTGTCTACATATTAAACCCTGGTGTAGTTAAAAGGGGGTTTTTTCCATTTGAAGAACTTGCGACCATACTGTGGAATGCCTCTAGGAGTTTTTAGGGGATTTTGGGTTGTTTGATTGGTTTGTTTTCCTTTCAAGTTTCTTTCAAGTTTGTTAAGTATGTCAAGGGATTATGGTCACCTCTAGGGTGCATACCAATTGTCCCTTCCCTATAAGACTGCATGGTATTTTAATTTTTGAAGAGATACAGAGGTGTACACACCCTGTCTTGGGTTAGGCCGCGTACATACACACTCTGCACAGTAAACAACCCGCATACATACGCAGGCTGCTGATGCAACAACCCACGTCTCTGTTTCATGAGAGTTTTTTGAAAATGATGGACTTTTCTACTTTCCTGATTTAATTTCACACTTGTGAGGGATTTCTTGGATCAATCCAGAGTCTCTATTTATGGCCATATCCTAGGCATAGGTTTCAATTTGCTTGTTTATTTAGTCTTATTGTGTTTACCCTAAATAGTTTTTAAGCAACTTGTTGAGTTTTAAGATATGCCTTTTTGGTTTCTTGATTGAATCCTTGCGATCCGCAGTGGGCTGAAGGTATTTTCCATTCGTGTTTCAATTTTCTTTTTATCCTTTTTACTTTCTTTAGATTTAATTCAGTTTTTCTCTTTAAAGCGGTTAAAAAAAAAAGGAAATTCATTTTCTTGCATTTCAGTTTGGAAAAGTAGTTAAAGTTGTTATTTGGAAAAAAGGGAACAGAGTCTTTATTGTCAAGTTCTTCTTGATTTCTTGAAACATAAGTATCTTGTATTCAAGAGAAGGAAATTTTTAGGTTTTCTTTACAATATCTTGAAATGTTAGTTAAGAAAAATTGAGTTTACAAAGAGTTAGTTACAAGCTTTGCTTTTAAATTCAAAGTAATTTTTCTTTCACGTACTTTTATTTTCTCCTCCTTTTCGTCTCTTTATAACACCATTAGTTTCACTACCGTACCTTGTGAGTAAATCAAGCCTTTAAAAAGAATTCCTAATCTAAAATACACTAGAATTTTATGTTTGTAGGGTCCACCAACTAGTTTAGGGTTTTAGGGCCTTGAATTAGGTTTGGAGAGGAAACTCTTCAAGGCCGTTAAATCAAACATTAGAGTCTCAGTTAGGGAGTTCTTAAGTCCAATGTTTTAAGAGTTAGCCGGGAATCCCCTCTAACACAGGGGATAAACACGAGGTCACTTGAGGAAAGGCAGTGGATATAACCCCTCCAAAGCTAGACTGAACGTAGTGGGGATTGTATATTGAGGGTCTTTCTCAGTAACAATACCAACTGAATTTTCCTATGGAGATTCATGGACCTCGAATCTGTTCGATATCCTCTGTTGTCTTCCAGACCATTTTATTTCGATACCCTTGAAGGGATTCAGACTTATTATCCTTCTCATTACGATTTTCTCGACTGTCGACTATACCCTCCTAGTAACTGACTGCGAGCTGGAAACCTAGTTTCCCATATTTTAGGGACTTACACAAGTGACTGTGGGGGTATATTGTGGTACCTAGGGTGGATGTCGGATCACACTTCGTAGAGTATACCTAGAGGGTGCTTCCATCATTGAGTTTCACTTACACCGGTTAGTTTCTCTAGTTAGTCGATTGCTTGGTTTATCTTTAGGAAAATTTTAGTGTGTGCTCTATGCTCCCTAGTTTTCCATAATGAGTTAGTTAGTCATTACATTGGGTCTCTGACCTAAGGTGGTATACCTCCCACTCCATCGGTCATGAGTAATTTTTGGACTTTTGATTAGAAACGTGGAGCCGCCTCTTTATAGGCATTGTTTTTTATAACACTGGTTTGTTGGAGTCAGTGTGTCAGGATTTTATGGACTTCAAAGATCCCGCAAGGGGAGAACCTGTGCATAAAATCTTAGTGGATAAATTTCTCGATGATACCAACCAAGGAAACCCTTCAAAAGGGGATTCTTTTGATTTTCCTTTTTTCAGAAACGTTGATTCCCCTTTGATGGCCACTTCGTACATTCCTAGATCAAATGCGGGACTACCGGTTTGGTTGGGTACCATTCTAAATGTTTTGAACTCTCTTGATGCTTCTCAGTTAATAAATTTATGTCGTGGGAATCATGTTGATGTGCCTTCTTCAACGAATTCTTCTCCTCCTCCTTCTAACTTCTCTGGTGAAAGTATAGATACTAGTAATGAGAATTCTAAATGAAATAGAGAGAAGAAGAATAAGAAGAAGAAATCACCAACCTTTGTGAGTCATGTTGGAGATAGGTCATCAACCTTTGCAAGTCATGTTGAATATCAACACCCAAACTCTTCAAGTCATTCTCGGGGAATGAACATAGTGCCTCCATGTCATACTGGAGTTCTATAACCAACCTCTGCAAGTCATGTTGGAGATAGTTCCTCAACCTCTTCAAGTCACATTGAACACCATCACCTAGCCTTTGCAATTCATGTTGGTGGTGGCATGAATGCAATCCCTATGAGTCATACTGGAGTTCAATCACCAACCTCTTCAATTCATGCTAGAGATAGTTCCTCTACCTCTACAAGTCACGTTGAAGTAGCACCCAACCTCTGCAAGTCATTCTGGGAAAAAGCACCCAGCCTCTGCAAGTCATGTTGGGGGAAAATGTCTAGTCACTACTAGTCATACTGTCGATAGTTTTGTAGCCTCTGTGAGTCATGTTATCACACATAACCAACCTCTACAAGTCATGTTAGTAATATGTCAACAACCTCTACTAGTCATGTTGGGAACAAGCTACCAACCACCACCAGTCATGTTGGGGGCACTGATTCAGTTTAGAAACCTAGATGGATAGGATGTAAGCCTAAGTTCCCTTGTAATATTTGCAAGGGAGATCAAGTTACTCATTTATTCCCTAGCCTTCCATAGGTATGAATATTTTGGTCCCTGTATCCAATATCTTTTGATTCTAAGTCTTCTAAGATTCCCTCATAGTTTATTCAGCCTCTGGTTGATAAAGTGATCATGCTGATAAAATATTCGGCTGATCCCACTCCTCTTTTGGGGGGTGATGTGACTTCAGAACATGTTATTTTGTAGCATGTTCATCTAGTGGTTGAGTAAGTGGTAGTGTTGATGCAATCTCCAGTTGATCCCACTTTTCTCTTAGAGAGTGTCGAGTCTACCAAAGTGGTCATGCCAATGAAAGCTTCAGTTTATCCCAATCTTCTCTTGGAGAGTGATGTGTCTACCAAATATGTTTTTAGAATTTCCAGTTCAGTACTTTTAGAACAAGGGGGCATTCTGCTCGCTTCGAGCACACCCCCTCCAAGCTCTAGGATGGTTTCTTTTGATTGGAATGACCTTGTTGAGCCTCATCTTCCTTCTTCTGCACCCTTTCAAATAAGGGTTGAATTTAATTCAAACAACATTTACCAATGTATTTTTTATGAAGGAGACTCTGCAAGTATTTTATCCTCCTCGGCTTGGCAAGCTTTGGGTTCTCCCAAGCTTGAATCTACTTCACATGGGATGTTGGATTTTGATAGGTGTCCTAGTGAATATTTGTGGATTCTTCCACAGTTTCCTATATCATTAGGTGGGAAGACTGTCCTTGTCAATTTTATAGTGGTGCAAGGCCTGGTAGATTTAGATATGCTTATCGGGTGTGATTATGTATATGCTATGAATGTTGCGGTGTCTACACTCTTTCAGGTGATTCTTTTCCCTCACAATGGAAGCATTGTCATTATCAACCAGCTGGCATATGATATTCACCATCCTAATTCGACGTTAGTTCAGGATGCCCCTTTATATGTTCCCAGTGTTCATGTAGACTCTACCCCACCACGGGTTAATTATGTGGCATCTTATCCTTAGTGTTCAATTTCTTCTGAGAAGGAACCTGTGCAATCATGTTTTCCTTCTCAAGACTTGGTCTCATAAATTTATCCATTGGTTTATCCAATGGGGAAATGGGAGCCCTTGCTTCCCCCTCTTGGTCCAAGTGATCTCGAGTCTCCTATTGCGTCCGATATCACTATTTGTAGACCCTCAAGTCCTCATGCTTGTCATTATTCACTGATAGACTTTGTCATTCTTGGCCATAAACTTCCTCATCATATGGAATATGGTTAGTTTACTTTTCCCTTTGTGACTGTTGACCCTCCTCGTTTGCATGATTTCTCGGATTTTGAATTTCCTTTAGATGGGGCTATCCTTGAATCCATGACTACAATTTCTATATTGTGGGAAGACTCACACTATGGTTTGTGTTTTGTTCTCTTTTGGGAGACTTTCAAAGTTGAATATCGAAGAGACTCTTGGTTTGAGCCCAAAAGTGGGCTCTACTTGAACCAATATTATGCATGAAATGTAACCCCTTGGAGTCTTCTTTAATCCCTTTTCAAAATCTCTAAACATGAAAATATTTCCAAGTGATCTTGTTTCCCTTCACGCTCTCCAAACTCAATTTGAAGGCACATATGTCTGGCGGTAGTTTACCACTTTTTTGGTCTAGATGACTAATTTCATGAATAAAGGTATGCTCTAGGAACTTCAGTTCACTAGAAGTGTATTCTTAGGAATAATTTTAACCGTTTTTTAGGCCTTATGGACTAAATATTCGAAAAAGGAACATTCTCCTTTGTTTTGGTTTATCACCTTTTTTGGGACTTGGAGATTACTTACAAAAAAGGAACCCCCCTGGAGTCCATAGTTGGTCTCTTCTCAAACTCCCTAAAATTGAAAATATCATCGAGTGACCTTATTCCTTCACACTCATTAAATTGGTCTAGAAGAACATTTAGTGGAATGAGTTTACCCCTTTTTCCAGCCTATAGATTATAGCGGAAAAAGGTATGCCTCGGGAGATCTGTCTCGCCCTCAGTTACTTTTATACTTTTTTGGGATAAGGAGACTAAAAGAAGAAAAAGGCTATGAGTCCATAGTTAAGACCTTTTCAGACTTGTTAAAATTGAAAAGATTTCCCAGTGATCTTGTCTTTTTCACACTCGTTAAAATCATTTTGAATAGATGTCTTTTCGATTCAAGTTTAACCATTTTTCAAACCAAATATACTATCTCTGAAAAAGGTATTCCCTAGAGTCTCTTTTATGTTTTTTCATAATCTCTAAACATGAAAAAACTACCGATCTTACCTTCTCTGGGATCGTAAAAATTACATGGAAGGGATCTCATTGTGTCTTGCCTGATCACATTTGCATCTCTACTTCTTTGGCCTAATTTCGGCTCCATGTTTCTCCCAACTGAACCTTTGAAGAATTCCTTATAGGAAAGCCTTGTAGCACTTGTTTCCTCTACAACATGACACCTTGACCCATGGAGGAATTTTCCTCAACTGTCCTTTTCCTGCAAATGTATCCGTTCTTTGAGAATTAGTATGTTCTTTGCACTTGGAAATAGTATGCGTGCTTGCAAGATTGGTTAGTCCTTTGTAACGTAGCATTATTTTATTCTTTTTCAAGATCTCAAAAAAATGAAATAGGGAAAAAAAATCAAATATTCCAAAAAGAGGGGACGGGAAATATGTATTCTTTTTTTAGCAACACAGAGAGTCACCCTTGGACAAAACACATCCTTTCTTTTTTTAATCAAGCATTCGGATCTAGTATGACCTTAGGAATATGTTCTCGCTACATAGAGTTGTGTCATCCTCTTTTTGGTTACTCTTCCAAACACATGGAGAGTTTGCGTTGCATCATGCATCATGAACTTATGTCAATGTCATGCTGCCTGATTCTGATAATCTTTCGTGATTTTTTCCAAGAGAAGTTTCGCTCAACCTGAGTCAAACTTTCTACAACTTGTCTCTTGACCTTCATGAGTCATCCATCCTGAGAGTTCAGTCAAGTCCAGATTATAGATCGACTAAGCTCTCTGCTCGATCATGGAGATCCTCATCTATTTTTCCAATGAGTCATCAAAGACCTTGGGGTAGTGATTTATGCACTCCCATTATACTCCTACCTAAGTTTTTAAGATCTTGACGTTTTTTCTTGAGCTATGAAGACTTCATATTCAACCATTGTGTGTCACTAGATTCTTGAAGATGGATACTATACTTGTATATCTTCGACTGATTTTGAGATGTAGATCTGTTGTGTATTGATGGCTTCTTCTACTCTCTTATGCTCTCTCTCCTTATTGACTTGTATGAAATATAGATGAAATTCCTTCTCCACCTATCAATATCTTGAATCACTATCCTTTTTAATCCAATCCTTTGATCAATACTTGGATGAACTCTCTTTACCCAACTAGTGAGATGTCCTCTCTCCAGTGTAAGAAAAATTACTTATTTTTTCCTATACTCCTCACACTAGAAAAGGTCCTTATTTGTTATCCTCAACCTTGGCCACTCACCAGATATCTCTACCTCAACCTCTTTTCAAAAGTAATTTCTCCTTTACCCTAGCCTTCATTTTATAATCATGAGTTATAATCTATTTCTAATCTCCAAAGTGATCTACAGTTGATATTACATATCACACTCAATTAAGATTTAGATTACATGTTGCAATCTAAGTGTATCCCTAAAAAAAACAATCAACTAATAAATGCAATTTTAATTTAATTAATTCCTTTTAACTAAAGTAAATCCCGCATGGGTGTAGACTAATTGGCAAGTGCTGTGTAAATGGAAGGAAATATGTAACGGAGGTCTCAAGTTCGATTCTCACTCTGATTTACTTGTTCTCCATGCTTGCGGGTTGTGTGGCACACATGTGGTTATAGTGGTAGTGGACGGGTATCAACCCTATGTCACGTGAGTACGCGAAACACAAGTTTCCGGTTCCCTCAATATTAAAAAAAAAAAAAATTAAACTCAGGAGTGGAATATTTTCAACAACTTCCACATAAAAAACACATGCCTATGTGTAAGTACATGTATGATTCTACCAAAAACATAAACACTCCCTCTTAGTGACGAAGGTACTTCTCCCACCTAGAGTTGGCTCTATCTTCGCTACCTGATATCCTACCATGCTTACTCTCCAATACACCTAATTGGTTTCTCCCTATGACATAGAAGTTATGCCTACCATGATGGTATGACCTATCTCTGAAGACTCACTACCTATGAACATTCTCCTATAAGTCTCCTACTCCTGGGCATACTGCATGGCCATCTCATACCATGAGATCTTCTTGACTGAATTGGAAGGATCCTCCTTCCCTCCTAAACCTGAAGGATGAATCCCTCTAAGTTTCTCAACCTTCATAGCTACATGCTCCCTATTATTTGTCACTATGATGCTGGAAATTTATCTCATAGGCTGGCCCTTTATCCTATACAAGTTTCTCTCTCTAACTCCAAAGAAAATTTCTTTGTCTGAGCTAGATCTTGTGGGAATGATAAGCATCTTTCCTTCCTGGAAAAGTACCTCAAATACCTTCTTATCAATCATTGAGACTGATGTCACACTCGTCTTGAGTTATAACACCCATAACGCATCCTACACTCTTGATGTGCCTCCTAACTCCATCGAGAATGGCGCTATTCCAAATCCCTTCACTGCATGCTTGTTCCCCATACCAAATTCCACATGCATATCTAAGTCAGACTCTATGAAGCTCTCAAACACCTCTCGTGCTCCTGTTATATGACATGCGACTCCATTATCTATCAACCATGCACTATCTGATATAGTTCCCAAGGAAGTATGGGAAATAAGTAAGAATTTTGTTTGTTCAAACTTCTTGCAGAACTCATCCAATTGAGTATTTTTCAATGTAGCTACATGTAAATGCATTTCATATCCCCCCTTCTTCCTGTTTAGACATTTCCTTGCATAATGTCCAAACTTGTGACATTCAAAGAACTTAAATTTTCTCATGTCCTTATTCTTCTTTCAATATTGAGCGATCTACTCTCCACTTATTATAGCCCTAAAATTCCCTTCTCATGCATATGTGGCCTTAGCCCTATTACTTGCATATTTTTCCAAAGCATTGCTAAGAAGATCTTCTTAAAAAACCATTTTTTAGAAAATGTACGCAGTCTACACCATTACAACCCATGTACATATGCTTGTTGCACAACTACATCTCATGTACATATGCTTGATGCACCATTACAACCCACGTATGATTGCAAAAGTTGAAAATAATAAAAAGTTGCAAGGAATTCATTGAAATTCACGAGCTATTGGAAGTTTCCCAACTAATCCAGATGATATAGCCCGTCACCCAACTGAATAACCATATTTTTATCATATAAAAGGAGGTTTTGGGGTCTCATTTCACATCCAAACATAAGAACAATGAAACTCTCCCCAATTTCACTTCCCCTCCTTGCCCAATATTTTGATGCCTTTTGTGAGATATGACCTCAACATTCCCCCATCATCCCCTTCTTCCTCCATTCAACAGATTCCCTTCCATTGAGGTGATCATAAGGTTGAGAGAAGAAATCCATTAGAGGTGAACTTGGATCATTGTAAAGAGGATCTCAAACCAAGTTCGCGGAATGGTGGCCGACACAGATTGTAAGTTCTAATATTTCTATGATTAATAAAAGAATCACATTTTCCTGTCCTAAATGATGATGTTTTGAGTATTTTCATTGATTTATACTTAGCATTTAATACCTAACCCTAACTCATGAATAAAATAGAATGCTTGTATTCCTTGTTTTCTTATCTTTGGATGCAGGTCATCCTTGGGAGGAGACGTGCAGTCATTGGAACTACCAAGCTTGAGGGGATCATCACTAGACGCGGGATCAAAGGTATAGTTACCCAATCTCTTCTCTTATATTCTTTCATTACATTAGTTTTGGTATGTTTGGGGTAGAGTAAAATAGATTAAATTTTAGACGATCCTTGTCTCTGTCTACATCTTAAACCCTGGTGTAGTTAAAAGGGGGGTTTTCCCATTAGAATAATTGACGACCATACTGGGGAATTCCTCTAGGGTTTTTAAGGGGATTTTGGGTTATTTGATTGGTTTGTTTTCTTTTCAAGTTTATTTCAATTTTGTTATGTCTTTCAATGGATTCTAGTCACCTCTAGGGTGCATACCAGTTGTCCCTTCCCTATAAGACTACATGGTATTTTGATTTTTGAAGATATGCATAGGCGTACAATCCCTCTCTTGGGCTAGCCCACATACATATGCGCTTTTCACAGTAAACAACCTGCATACATACACAGGCTCCTGATGCAACAACCCATGTCTCTGTTTCATGAGAGTTTTTTTAAAAAGATGGATTTTTCCTCTTTCCTGATTGAATTTCACACTTGTCGGGGATTTCTTAGATCAATCTAGAGTCTTTGTTTATGGCCATATCCTAGGTATAGGTTTTAGTTTACTTGTTTCTTTAGTGTTATTGTTCTTACCCTAAATAGGTTTTAAGAAAGTTGTTGAATTTTAGGATATGCCTTTTTGGTTTCTTGATTGAATCCCAGCAATCCGCAGTGGGTTGAAGGTATTTTCCAGTCTTGTTTCAATTTTATTTTTATCCTTTTTAATTTCTTTAGATTTACTTCAGTTTTTCTCTTTAAAGCGGTTAAAAAAAAAGGAATTTCATTTTCTTGCATTTCAGTTTGGAAAAGTAGTTAAAGTTGTTATTTGTAAAACAGGAAAAGAGTCTTTATTGTCAAGGTATTCTTGATTTCTTGAAAAATAAGTATCTTTTATTCAAGTGAAGGCAAGTTTTAGGTTTTATTTACAACATCTTGAAATGTTAGTTAAGAAAAATTGAGTTTACAAAGAGTTAGTTACAAGCTTTGCTTTCAAATTCGAAGTAATTTTTCTTTCAAGCACTTTTATTTTCTCCTCCTTTTTGTCTCTTTATGACACCATTAGTTTCACTACCATACCTTGTGAGTAAATGAAGCCTTTAAAAAGAATGCTTAATCTAAAATACACTAGAATTTTCTGTTTGTAGGGTCCACCAATGAGTTTTGGGTTTTAGGGCCTTGAATTAGGTTTGGAGAGGAAACTCTTCAAGGCCGTTACATTAAACATTAGAGTCTCGGTTAGGGAGTGCTTAAGTCCAGTGTCTTAAGAGTTAGCCGGGAACCCCCTCTAACACAAGGGATAAACACGAGGTCATGTGAGGAAAGGAAGTGGATATAACCCCTCCAAAGCTAGATTGAACGGAGTGGGGATTGTGTATTGAGGGTCTTTCTCAGTAACAATACCGAATGCAATTTCCTACGGAGATTTGTGGACCTCGAATCCGTTCGATATTGTATTTTGTATTACCTGCCATTTTCTTTAAATACCCTTGAAGGGATTCAGACTTGTTATCCTGCTCATTAGGATTTTCCCGACTGTAGACTGTACCCGCTTGGTAACTGACTGTGAGCTGAAAACCTAGTTTCCCATATTTTAGGGAATTACACAAGTGACTGTGGGGGTATATCATGGTACCTAGGGTGGATGTAGGATAGTTATTCATAGAGTATACCCAAAGGGTGCTTCCATCTTCAAGTTGCACTTACACCGATTAGTTTTTCTAGTGTCGATTGGCGTAACTGTCCTTCCCACTAGTTAGTCAATTGCTTGGTTTATCTTTAGGAAACTTTTAGTGTGTGCTCTGTGCTCCCTAGTTTTCCATAGTGAGTTATTTAATCATTACATTGGGTCTTTGACCTAAGGTGTTAGACCTCCCACTCCATCGGTCATGAAGAATTTTCGATCTTCTAATTAGAAACATGGAGCTGCCTCTTTATAGGCGTTTTTTATAACACTGGTTCGTTAGAGTCAGTGTGTCATAATTTTATGTACTTGAGATATCACGCAAGGGGAGAAACTATGCATAAGATATTACTGGATAAATTTCTCGACGATAACAACCAAGGAACCCCTTCAAAAAGGGGATTCTTGTCCTTTTCCGTTTTTTGAAAATGTTGATGTCCCTTTAATGGCCACTTCATACATTCCTGGATGGAAAGTGGGACTACCGGTTTGGTTGGGTACCATTATAAATGTTTTGAATGCTCTTGATGCTTCTCAGTTAATAAATTTATGTCATTGGAATCATGTTGATGTTCCTTCTTCAACGAATTCTTCTCCTCCTCCTTCTACCTTCTCTAGTGAAAGTATATATACTAGTAATGAGAAGTCTAAACAAAATAGAGAGAGGAATAATAGGAAGAATAAATCACCAACATTTGTGAGTCATGTTGGAGATAGGTCATCAAGCTCTACAATTCATGTTGAATACCAACACCCAACCTCTTCAAGTCATGTTGGGGGAATGAACCTAGTCCCTCCATGTCATACTGGAGTTCAATAACCAACCTCTACAAGTCATGTTGGAGATAGTTCCTCAACCTCTGCAAGTCACATTGAACACCATCACCTAGCCTCTGCAAGTCATACTGGGGGCATGAATGTAGTCCCTACAAGTCATACTGGAGTTCACTCACCAAACTCTTCAACTCATGTTGGAGATAGTTCCTCTACCTCTGCAAGTCATGTTGAAGACTAGCACCCAACTTCTGCAAGTCATTCTGGGGGAAAGAACCCATCCTCTGGAAGTCATGTTGGGGGAAAACGTATAGTCACTACTAGTCATATTGGCGATAGTAATATGCCAAAAACATCTACTAGTCATGTTGGGGACAAGCAACCAACCACTGACAGTCATGCTGGGGGCATTGATTTGGTTCAGAAACCTAGATGGATAGGACCTAAGCCTAAGTTCCCTTGTAATATTTGCAAGGGAGATCATGTTACTCATTTATTTCATGGCCTTCCATAGGTATGAATATTTTGGTCCCTGTATCCAAGATCTTTTGATTCTGAGTCTTCTGAGATTCCCTCACAGTCTATTCAGCCTCTGGTTGATGAAGTGATCATGTCGGTGCAATATTCATCTGATTCCACTACTCTTTTGGGGGTTGATGTCCCCTGATACCATGTTATCTTGCAGCATGTTCAGCCAGTGGTTGAGTAAGTGGTCATGCCAATGCAATATTCGGTTGATCCCACTCTTCTCTTAGAAAGTGTAGAGTCTACCGAAGTGGTAATTCCGATGAAATCTTCAGCTGATCCCAATCTTCTCTTGGAGAGTGATGTGTCTACCAAATATGTTTTTAGAATTTCCAGTTCAGTAATTTCAGAACAAGGGGGAATTTCGCTTGCTTCAAGCACACCCCCTCCAAGCCCTAGGATGGTTTCTTTTGATTGGAATGACCTTGTTGAGCCTTGTCTTCCTTCTTCTTCTCTCTTTCAAATAAGGGTTGAATTTAATTCAAACAACATTTATTGATGTATTGTGGATGAAGGATCCTCCACAAGTATTTTATCCTCCTTCGTTTGGCAAGCTTTGGGTTATCCCAAGCTTGAATCTGCCTTGCATGAGCTGTTGGATTTAGATAGGCATCCTAGTGAATATTTTGAGATTCTTCCTTAGCTATCTATATCATTAGATGGGAAGACTCTCCTTGTCAATTTTATAGTGGTGCAAGGCCCATTAGATTTAAATATGCTTCTTTGGCATGATTATTTAAATGCTATGAATGTTGTGGTGCCTACGCTCTTTCAGGTGATGCTTTTCCCTCATAATGGAATCATTGTCATTATCGACTAGCTGGCATCTAATAGTCACCATCCTAATTTGATGTTAGTTCAGGATGCCCCTTTATATGTTCCTAGTGTTTGAGTAGACTCTACCCCACCGCGGGTTAATTATGTGGCATCTTATCCTTAGTGTTCAATTGCTTCTGATAAGGAACCTGTGCAATCATGTTTTCCTTCTCGAGACTTGGTCCCATTAATTGATCTATTGGTTTATCTAATGGGGGCATGAGATTCCTTGCTTCCCCCTCTTGGTCCAAGTGATCTTGAGTTTCCTATTGCGTACAATCTAACTATTTGTAGACCCTCAAGTCCTTGCTTGTCATTCTTCGATGATAGACTCTGTCAGTCTTGGGCAGAACCTTCATCATCATATGGAATATGGTCAGTTTACTTCTCCCTTCGGGACTGTCGACCCTCCTCATTTGCATGATTTCTTAGATTTTGAATTTCCTTTAGATGGGGCTATCCTTGAATCCATGACTATGATTTTTATATCATGGGAAGACTTACACTATGGTTTGTGTTTTCTTCTCTTTTGGGAGACTTTCCAAGTTTACTATCAAAGAGACTCTTGGTCTGAGCCCAGCAGTGGGCTCTACATGAACCCGTATTATACATGAGACGTAACCCTGGAGTCTTCTTTAATCCCTTTTTAGAATATCTAAACATGAAAATATTTCCAAGTGATCTTGTTTCCCTTCACTCTCACCAAACTCGATTTGAAGTAACATCTATCTCATGGTAGTTTACCCCTTTTTCAATCCAAATGACTAATTTCATGAATAAATGTATTCTCTAGGAACTTCGGTTCACTAGAAGAGTATTCTCAGGCATAAGTTTAACCCTTTTTCAGGCTCGAGGGACTAAATCTTTGAAAAAGGAACATTCTCCTTGGTTTTGGTTTATCACCTTTTTCGGGTCTTGGAGATTACTTAAAAAAAAGGAAACCCCCCAGATTCCATAATTAATCTCTTTTCAGACTCCCTAAAATTGAAAATATCATCGAGTGACCTTATTCCTTCACACTCATTAAATTGGTCTAGAAGAACATCTATTGGAATGAGTTTACCCCTTTTTCCAGCCTATAGATTATAGTGGAAAAAGGTATGCCTCGAGAGATTCGTCTCATCGAGAGATTTCTCCTCGGATACTTTTATACTTTTTTGGGATAAGGAGACTGAAATAAGAAAAAGGCTATGAGTCCATAGTTAAGTCCTTTTCAGACTCGTTAAAATTGAAAAGATTTCCCAACGATATTGTCTTTTTCACACTCGTTAAAATGGTTTTGAATAGATGTCTTTTCAGTTCAAGTTTAACCATTTTTCAAACTGACTATACTATCTCCGAAAAAGGTACTTCCTCGAGTCTTCTTTTATGTTTTTTTAGAATATCTAAACATGAAAAAACTACCGAGATTACCTTCTCTGGGATCGTAAAAATTACATGAAAGGGGTCTCATTGTGTATTGCCTAATCATATTTTCATCTCTACGTATTTGGCATAATATTAGATCCATGTTTCTCCCAACTGAACCTTTGAAGCATGCCTTATATGCAAGCCATTAGCACTTGTTGCCTCTGTGACATGACACCTTGACCCATGGAAAAACTTTCCTCAAGTGTCCTTTTCCTACACATGTCTCCTTGCTTTGAGAATTAGTATGTTCCTTGCACTTGAAACTAGTATGTGTGCTTGCGACATTGGTTCCTCCTTTGTAACATAACATTATTTTATTATTTTCCAAGCTCTTAAAAAATTGAAATAGGCAAAAAAAATCAAATATTCCAAAAAGAGGGGACGAGAAATATGTATTCTTTTTTTAGCAACACAGAGAGTCACCCTTGGACAAAGCACATCCTTTCATTTTTTCATCAAGCATTCAAATCTAGTATGACCATAGGAATATGTTCTCTCTACATAGAGTTGTGTCCTCCTCTGTTTGGTTACTCTTCCAAACACATGAAGAGTTTTCATTTCCTCCTGCATCGTGAACTTATGTCAATGTCATGCTGCCTAATTCTGATCATCTTTCGTTCTTTTGTCAAAGAAAAATTTCTCTCAACCTGAATCAACCTTTCTACAAATTGTCTCTTGACCTTCATGAGTCGGCCATCCCGAGAGTCCAGTCATGTCTAGATTCAAAATCGTCGAAGTTTTCTACCCGATCATCGAGATCCTCATGTCTTTTCCCGATGAGTCGTCGAAGACCTCAGGGTAGTGAGCTATGAACTCCCATTATACTCCTACCTAAGTTTTGAAGATCTTGAAGTTTTTTCTCAAGATATGAAGACCTCACCTCCAACCATCGGGTGTCACTAGATTCTTGAAGATGGATACTATACTTGTATATCTTCGACTGATTTGGAGATGTAGATACATTGTGTATTTCTCGTGAATACACTTTATATACTTATATGACATGGATCTGCAGTGTATTTTATTGGAAGCCATGATTTAGTTCATGTTGAGCATGGGTATGCTTGCCTCAGAGAGACAATTGTTGTTTTGCAGACGACACTTCCAGAACTCTGGTCCCAGGCTCACTCGATTTTGTACATTGCTGAGGATATCGTAATGTATTTTGGCCATCAAATGCTCATATGACCTCACACATTAGGGGGCATCTATTATAGCCCTAAAATTACCTACTCATGCATACATTGCTTTGGCCCTCTTACTTTTATATTTTTCCAAAGAACAAATGAGAATCTCTTCTTAAAAAACCATTTTTTAGAATACGTACTCTCTCTGCACCATTACGTCCCGCATACATACACTTGCTGCACCATTACAACTCATTTACATATGCTTGCTACACCATTACAACCCATGTATGCTTGCAAAAGTTGCAAAAATTAAAAAGTTGCAAGGAATTCGTTGAAATTCACGAGCTATTGGCAGTTTCCCAACTAATCCACCTAATATAACCCATCACCCAACCAAATAACCATATTTTTTTCATATAAAAGGAGGTGTTGGGGTCTCATTTCACATCCAAGCATAAGAACTATGAAACTCTGCCCAATTTCACTTCCCCTCCGTGCCCAAGATTTTGCTGCCTTTTGTGAGATATTGCATCAACATTCCCTCATTAGCCCCATCTTCCTCTATTCAACCCATTCCCTTCCATTGAGGTTATCAAAAGGTTGAGAGAAGAAGTCCATTCAAGGTGAACTTGGAGCATGGTAAAGAGGATCCTAGACCAGGTTCATCGAATGATGGACGACACATATTGTAAGTTCTAATATTTGTATGATGAATAAAAGAATCACATTTTCCTGTCCCAAATGATGATGTTTTGAGTATTTTCATTGATTTATACTTAGCATTTAATATCTAACCCTAAATCATGAAAATAATAACATGCTTGTAGTCCTTGTTTTCTTATCTTTGGATGTAGGTCAGCCTTGGTAGGAGATGTGAAATCATTGGAACTACCAAGCTTGAGGATATCATCACTATACATGGGATCAAATGTACAGTTACCCGATATCTTCTCTTATTTTCTTTCTTTACATTAGTTTTGGTATGTTCTAGGTAGAGTAAAATAGATTAAATTTTAGAAGTTCATTCACTCTATCTACATCTTAATCCCTGGTGTAGTTAAAGGGGGTATTTTCTCACTAGCACCACTAGAATATTCTTGAACTTTCCCTTCCTTTCCTGGATAGAAAGAGAAAAATTCTCATCATGGATCCTCATCAAACCATCCCTAGACTCTAACCGAGTCTCCTCCTAAATACAATTAGTCCATAGTCTATCAAACCATGACAATGTCTATCGTGTACATATATCCTGCAAAAAAGGTTCCCAAGACTTTGGAAGACCTCTCAATGCTACATTCACCAACTCAACATCCTGTACTATCTCGCCAATCATTTCAAGTTGATCTTGGATATGTTTAATATTCATAAGATAATTTACAATTGTGTCCTCACTGGACATCCTAACAACTTGAACCCAGTGCTTCAAATGTAGAAACCTACATGTATTCTTTTTTTGATATAGGCTAACCAAAGAAGCATACATTTCCTTGACATATTTCTTCTCATCAATGTGCATAATCAAGTGATCCTTCACCGATTCTAGCAACACCCACTTGGCCTTCACTTCCTTCTTATTGTGAACTTCCAATTCCTATGGATCAATAGGATTTGCAACCACATCCTCAACATACACTTTGAGGTCATTCTCCTCTAATAGAAGAAGAATCCTTGCCTTCCAAGCCTGAAATTTTGTTTCCCCTTCTAACCCGTCCTAAATCTTCAATGTGTTCACCATATTCAAGATCTCATATGATAACCCTCTACTAGAACTACCTTGTATTGTTTTGTACGACCTATCCATGACTTTCCCTTATTTGACCCACATATATCCATGAATTTTCCTTCTGTGACTTGTTGATGTCCATGACTTTCTACACTGTGACTTGGGGATGCCTTTGTATACGTGGAAAAACACCTGTTCTTCCTAGTATTTTTGTTTCCGTGAAAATTTATCCTTTTTTTCCTCTGTTGGTTATCAACCTTATAAGATATGTTGCATCACTTGTGATTGGATTAATCTCAGAGAACCCTCTTTGATACTATGTGCACTTGGTTCTATGACCTTTTCTGGCATGTTTCCCGATAAATCAACAAATTTCACTTTTGCGACCCGTAGAAATACGTGACTTTCCCTTCTGTGACCCAAAAATATATGCGACTGTCTAAAATATGGCCCGTGGATATGTACCAAAATCCTGTATGGAAAGATCCATACGTCTCTTCTCTTCCTTGTGGATTCTATCCTATGAAACCCACCTATGGATGCTTCTTCTATTTCTCCTTTTTGACCTATATGACCTCTGGATGAAAGTCCTCCTCCACCTATCAAGATATTGAATCATGATCCTTTGTGATCCAACCCTCTCATCAATACTTGCATGAAATATCTTCACCCAACCACTGAGATCTCCTCACTCTAGTGTAAGAAAAATTCCTTATTTTCTCCTACACTCCTCACACTAAAAAAAGTCCTTATTTTCTATCCCCAACTTTGGTCTCTCACCAAATCTCTCGACCTCGACCTCTTGTCAAAAGTAATTTCTCCTTTACCCCGGCCTTGATTTTCTAATCATGAGTTACAATCTTTTTCTAATATCCAAAGTGATCTATGATTGATATTACTTCTCACACTCACTTAATATTTAGATTACATGTTTCATGCTAAGCATGTCCTTAAATATCTCAATTCACTAATAAATGCAATTTTACTTTAATTAATTCCTTTTAACTAAAGTAAACACAATAATGGAATATTTTTGACAAATTCCACATGAAAAACACATGCCTATGTGGAAGTACCTATCATATGCTACCAAAAACATCAACACCCCTCATGCAGGGGGGTACCTACCATTTCCCCTTATGGAGGGGCAGGATTTGTTGCAACCATGTGTTGAGGTTGAGGGGGAAAATGATGAATTAGGAAAACAGGCTATTGGGTAGCTCTTTGTTGAGCCAACAGTTGATGTACCTCATCCTTTTAAGGACACTAATGAGTAGGGTGGTCCTCCCCACAAATTGTCCAGGGGAACCAAATCTTATTTTTACCTTTCATTCCCACCCCCTGATTGATTTGGGTGGGAGCAGTCCCTGAATCAGTATCATAGTTCTTATTTTTTCTCCTCTTCCTTTTCCCTCCAGGTTGTTGGGGATTCTTCAGTTGGGCTAACTACACCAAATTCACCTCGGAGGTATGGGTGGGGACCATGGTAGTTTTAGCATTAGAAACTATAACCGATGGGTGTGATGAAATAGACACTTGGAACAAAGATGAGTGAGACAAAATCTTGTCACAAAACTTCCAAATGGTATGTATTTCTATAGAATTAAACCTGTCATGATTTAGTTGATTTCAAGAATATACAAGGTAGATCATTAATTTGTTCAGAAGAAATGTGATATCATATAGAATATTGTGATTTATGTACCTTA
The DNA here is from genome assembly GCA_000966675.3 of Picea glauca. NCBI lineage: Eukaryota > Viridiplantae > Streptophyta > Pinopsida > Pinales > Pinaceae > Picea > Picea glauca. The sequence continues at coordinate 430,791 of JZKD02S1995879.1, forward strand.
AATATTTCATAATGGTGCATGTTGAGTACAATAATTGAAGTGTGTGTTTCTCCATGAAGATGGTGTGATTGATATTCTTGGTGCATTTATCCCTTTCC
>JZKD02S1995879.1:451424-479371 GCA_000966675.3 Picea glauca
ATGAATTGGCTAATGTTTTCCCTATTAATCCCATCCAACATTTCAATTATTTTTTTTTCTTTTTCCTTGATGGCCACTACTTTCTTTGCCCTGCTTTCACTTAACCCAGTGTGGCTTAGTTCTTCATTGAAGGGAATATGATACATTTATTTTATTTCGCTCGCCTCATCCCAAATGCATGTGCAAGTTAGCTTGGCATTGTTAATTCCTTCCTATATATCAGGATGAACATTCTTCCACCAGTCTATCAACATTTTTGTTTTATCCAGTTTCTTCCTATTTATCCTAGGAAATGTTGTTGGGGTTGTCTACTATGTTCTTTGCAAATGTTTAATTCTCTCTAATGGTTGATCCATGTCCTCATAATGGCCCTTTACTTCTTCTAGTTGGTCAGATAGTTTTATGATCTTTGCATTGTAACCCTAGATGTTTCTTAGTTCTATGAATAAGTGAATATGAGCTTATGTCAATTGTTAATTTATTTCAACAACTTCTTTTTTTAACAAAGTAAGCAATTTATTTCCTTCTTTTCTTCTCTCCAGCTGTAGTTGTCTCATCTCATCCTCTAGGAGTGATATCCTTTGATTATTTATTTTATCTAGTTGATCCTTTTCCACTCATTTCATTGTAAGATTTGATATTTTTTGGGTGTAACTCTGCACAGACTTTTCATCCTCTTCCACATGTATCCAGTTTGTTTCATCTATTTTGTACTATTACTATCATTCTAACTCCTACCTATGGATTTGTACATATTTATGTAATATGGATACTCTACACTTGAACTCATCTATCATGTTTTTGATTTGATCTACTATAGAATAGTTTGCACCTGTGAATGTGTGAAGCATTCTTGCTGTATCAATTGCTTCTCGATGGTTTTTCACTAGTTATTGGCTAATCAATGTTCCTTTTAGGCTTATTTCTTCCTGAGGGATCTCCCGTCTTTTATCTTTTTGATGGTCTCTGTGTGATTCCATACTTTGAAATATTGTAGTATACTTTCCCCATAGTAATCATCTCATCATAAATATCCAATGTTTTTAGGGATAAGTACAATAATTCTAATGAAATCACATTCAACGGAGTTCCTAGATTTAGGGGACATGTAAGAATTGATACTGCTTTGGTTTCCCCTGGAGTGGAAATTATACTTCTATTCTCTTATTTTTCTCATCTACATCTCTTCACTCCACTACTATGATCCTCTCATATTATTTAGCGGCCATGCGGGTAGTTTACTCAACTAATTTATTTGGTTGTTCAACGGATTCTGAGAAAGCTTTCTCTTTCGTGGCCTTGCAATCTCTCTCGACATCCACGCCATTGTGACATGATGCAACCTCCATGAGTGATGCATCTTGTACTTTATTTTGTTTATCCCTCTTTTTGTCCTCAAAGAATTTCCTTAGCACTTCTCCTTCCTTTTGTTTACAGGATCATTCTTTTGTGTCCATCCTCTGTTGAAAATGATTTATTGCTTCATGTTCTTGTTGAAGGAACATGGTCTTCTTCTCTTATTTTTATTTCAAGAAATAATCAACTTGGGATGTATCTGCTACACATGCTAGTACCTCCTCGCATGACCTGAATTCTCAAAAAAATTCTTCGTCATCCCTTCTCACATTTTCAAATGGGGGAGCCATTTCCATTTTTTTGTAGTGATTATACACTACCATTTTAGGATCATGGTTTGTAACATACCCATTTTCAAAGCCTGAAAAAGTAATATATTTATTGTAGATTTCATATATGGCCGGGATCCAAGTGATGTATGTTTTAAATATAACATATGGCCGAGATCCAAAGTGATGTAATATGTGAATGATGTAAATTGAGTAGAATGAATAAAATGTATTGCTAGTTGTAGATGGAAACAAATGGAGATTTGGGGGCTAAGTATCCACAAGAGAGGGTAGGGGTCCAAGTGGGGAGTCACTCATATATATTAAACCACAACCCATTTCCTATTTTTCTCTAAATTATCCTTTCCATGAACCTTCCATTAGTTGTTGAATCTTATGGAGCCAAATCATTGAATTCATTTAAGAGGGTTGGTGTGAAAGTATCTTCCCATTTTTATTGAGAGCATGGGGTTTGAGTACAATCATCTTGGGGAAGAGTGAAAGTCAAGAAAGAAAGAGAAAGACAGTAAAATCGTATGGGTAGAGGACCAGAATTATACATTCATGTTTTTGCATAGAGAGTTCTTTTTAAATGGATTGTTATTGCCAACAATGGATTTCTTAGTATTGGAGCCTAAGGAAGTTATTGTGGGCATGTTTGGTTGTTATTTGGAGCTATAATTTCATGGAGAAATATTATGTGTTCCTAGGAGCAATGAGTTGTTCGAAATTAATCCAAGAAGCATGTGTTTTGGTTATTGGGAGAATTTTTGTTATAGTTGTAGAATTCCTGAGGTCCGAAGAAGTGTAATTCTTGTCCAACCTATGCTGGAATCCCTAGAGGGTAGTGGAAATCCTTGAGGGACTATGAGCAGTGAAGGGGGATTCTATACCTTGGGTTGTGCAGGTTAAGGGGAAGTGTGTTGGTGGACTGGAATTAGTTGAGAGTTTAACTACTAAAAGGGAACATTAGCCATCCTTAGGAACCTTCGTCTCTTGTGGATTCATAGCCCCGACTCGGGGGTGTCTTTCTGTTGAGAACTGCAACAAAAAGGATACGGTTTGGAGGAAATGTTTTCCTCTATATTGTCTTTCACATTTCATTAAGATACATGTTCTTATGTGTTGTTTTTACCCATGTTAATTGTTAATATATTTTTTGTGAAAAATCATCTAGTTATCTTGGTTAAATGCTACTTGTTGTGAGAAAAATGATGTATCCAAATATTTATGTATGTGTTGAACTTTTTTGGTATGTTAATTAGTTTTTTCTATGTGCAGTAAGAGTAATTATACTTAATTTTTTAAGTAGTATATACAACTGCATGAGTTGGGTTCTCAATTTGTGTGTTCTTTCAACATTTTTATTTTGTATCAGAAATTTTTATTTGGTTGTTTTAGTAGTGATGTGTCCAAATGGGGGTTGGGTATATTAAAAAGTGGTATTAGAGCTACCAGTTCAACATAAACCCATATGGGCCAACAATGAGTGTGAAATTGAGTAGATTCATTGTTGCAGACTTTGGTCTGTGTGAATTTGGGAAAAAATCGAGAGAAAATAATAGTTAAATCCCAAAATTTGTGGTCAAGGTTCATGGTTAGAATGAATAATAATTGTTTAGATAATTTAATGAAGTTGATATGCAAGTTGCAGAGCTAAACTTGACTTGGAATGGTTGAATTTTGAGTTTTAGTGGTTTTTGTAGAGTTACAAGAAGTTTGGTGAATCAACGGTCAAGATCTCTTTTGATATCAAGATAGATGACTAAGATTCATAGTGATAAATTTAAAAACCCATAAGGTTTGGTCATTTTGAAAGGTTGATCAAATCAATGGCTAGGCTTCATTTTGGGGGTTTTTGATATGGATCAGATTGATAGTCTGTGCTCATTTTGTTCGTTGAGGAGATGGAATAGAACCAATGACCAAGATCACTTTCACTAATAAAATGATGGCAAAGATTCATCAGGGATTTTGGTCGAGAATGTCTAAGTGTGGAAATTTTCCAAGAGAAATGGTCAATGACCGATGGTTGGTTAGATTGAATTAACAAATATTCTGGTTTGGTCACCAAGAGAAAATGCCAATGACTGAAATGGAAAATAATTTGGTTCAACCAGAATACGTATGTAACCATCGATGGTTGACGGTCTAGGTGTCGGTCGAATCTAGTGAATTATGTTCATCTACCAACAGAAATCACCGATTGTCGATGGGTCGATGGTCACGTGTCGACCGATTTAGAAAAGTGTTTCAAATCAATAAAGAGGGACCGTTGATGGGAATATGGGTTGATTGTCTCACATCGACTGATTCTATGGGGTATTTGGGTCATCCAAGAGAATTAGCAGATGGAATATGGAGGGAAGAGGGTGATGATGTTTCATGCCACATCAACATCCAGGTGTCCTTCCATGTCATTAAAATTGAAAACTTAGGATGACATGTCATACCACATCGAAATCCATGTGTCATTTCATGTCAGCAGTTGCCATGCCATCCAACTAGTTTGGTCAATAGTCGATGATTGGGTTGGTCGATTTGGGAAGTGTTTTCGACAGTCATTGGGGATTGTTGATTGTTGATGGGTCGATGGTCGAGAGTCAATAGGATTGGTAAGTATATCCATTCATCGATGAATATCATGACTAACGATCACGTCAGTTGGTTTAGAGTTGTGTGAAAATCGGTTGTCAGGAAGTCGGACCAATGGAAGATGGTTCGGTTGGAATTTTGGGAAAGGAGTCGTGCACAACCAAATGAAAGTGTTGATTGTTTCTAAAATGATGTATTCATATCAATGACTCATATTGCATGATATTTGAGACCAAAAATTTAGATTTAAAGAGTTGTTACAATAGAAAAATAGTCAATTTTATGTAAAATTTTCCAATTTTTTTATATTTTTTAAAGTCATTAACTTATGGGGCATTTTTGAGGTCCTAAATGATATTTTTAACCAATCAAAACCCACTAGAAAATATTGCACCTCTATGTACCAAGGTAAATTTTTTCTCTATGGATCAAATAAAAGAACTCAAAGAGATCTATCCAATGAGCTAAACAATTCACAAAATGAAGATCACATGAGGAAGTTACAACAAAAACAGTGAGGGTAAAGTTTTGGCACCAAAGTTACTTTCGGAGCGCATAGATCCATGCTTAGAAGTCCATTTTGGGAATAAAAGAATTTGATGGAAATATTAGGAACCATAGAACATATCCATGGGGCCATGTTTAAGATCTGGGTGTGTAAAAATGTGCAGGAAGAGAAATAAAACTCATGTATCATACGTGGATAAATTGGGTAAAACAGTCAAAACTTCTCCAAACCATAACTTTCATCTTGGAGCTTGAATTTGACTAAACGAATGGTCGTTGGAAATTTATTGAGGATTAGAAGATATATTTCCACCCAAAATTTTAAATTGAACATTATCTTTTCTCAGAAATTGATAAAAGAGATTTTTGCAGCAGTAAATGAGTGGAGATTGCAGCATGTGGATGTTGTAATGTTTTTCTCATAACTTAGATTGAGGCATGAGTACAGTTGTTATAAAGTTTTTTTAAAGAGTAATGCATTCAAGAAATCATATTTTGTAGTAGTTCATTATTATTATTCATAATTTAAAATGAAGAATGACATGTAATCTAATTAATACATATTTTGCAATATGCTTATTTCTAACAACAATTGTTGCATGCACATTCTTGTAGAATTAAAGATATAATAAAGAAAAAAGTATTTCCTACATGAGAACTAGATATATGGAGGATTCTCAAGGGTCTTACATCCATGAAGAATAAATTAGAGGCATGCATGTTAGCATGGTTAATGCTAAGACTAATTCTAATGGAAGAAGAGACATGCAAGAGACTGTAACTATGAAAACCAAAAAAAACGGCATAGATATAGGGCCAATAATGAGAGGATAATGAATGTGAAAGGAGATATACTTCAAATCTTGAATATGATACAGAATAAATTCAACATAAAATGGAGGTTTTTAGGTCTCATGATAGGAGGGATGATCATGGAGGATGTAGACAATCAAAGAGTATTAGCTGAAATCAACATCATCATTCCCTAGGGAACCCGACCAAAAAAAATATGCATGTTCAAGGTTGGAAAGAAACCCAGGTATGTCTCTTGTTAGACATCAAAGAAGGATACATGGGTCATATATCTTTCAAGTGGAACTAGGGAAAACCAATATAGCATCATTTAATGGAGAAAATAAGAAAGGTGAAGATGAAGAAACATGGTTGTTGGGAATGAGAAAATATATATAGTTGCATAACTACTCATCAAGTGTAGAAGATAGAATTTAATCCTACCAAATTCAAGGAAAGGAATCTATGTGGAGGGATTGGATGAAGCAGGTTAATCACCTTGATGAGAAAAACAATTATTGGAATGAGTTCAAGAAATATTTTCAGCAACAATACTTGTTAGAGAAATATTATGACAAGAATATGCAAGAGTTCTTTTAAATCAAACTTGGGAACATGACCATGGATGAATATGAGAGATATTTATTGGAAATTCTCAGGTACGTGAGCTTCATCATATATTAGAAGGTCAAAATTCATAGGTTACTAAGTGGACTGCTATCATTATACAACGATAAAATTCATTTTGATGAGCCCAAGAATTTAGAAGAAGCCATAAGAAAGGAAAAGTATTTGTATGAGCATAATAGAGGAAAACCAACTTTTTGAAGGGCCTGTGATGACCAAAAGAAACAAAATATGGATGATAGGAAAAAATGATTCAATCCCCATTTCATCAGAAATAGATCTTAATCATATCATCTTGGGAAAACATCTTAAGGTGATAAGAAAATGATATATTTTTTGAGAAAGAGGCCAAGAAAACATGCCATAAAGTGTTGGGTATGTGAAGGAGATCACATGTATAAATATTGTCCTCATCGGGGAGATAAAATTATGACCTTTCATAGCATCAAAAGGGAGGAGACAATAGAGTACATGGGAAAAAGCATGCCGAGGATCTATGCATACTTGGACAATAGAAAATAAAAATATCAATCCCACATGATTGAAGTGGAAGGTAAGATTGATAATAATCCCATAGCTATTTTAAGTGATTGTGGAGCTAGTCATAGCTATATCGATTCAAAGATAGTTGAAATATTTAAATTGAAGAAATGTAAGCATGATAAGTCTTCGTTAGTCCAACTAGCTATTGGAACCAAGAGAAGAATTAATGAGCTTTTTAAAGAATGCCTTATAAACATGAATGTAGTGAAAGGTACTCCAAGGCTTATATTTTTCCAAGAGATTTCGTCATTGGAGCTAAAAAACCATTTTAGAAAATGGTTCCATATATATGAAACCCACATGGAATATCTAATGAAGGATAAGGAGCCAAGTCTCAAATATTATCTAGTCTTGAAAGAGTATGAATATTTGTTTGAGGAGTTTCCAGGATTTCCACCAAAGAGGGATATAGATTTCTTAGTTGAATTAATTCTTGGAGTTGTCAAAGTATCTAAGGCTCCCTTCAGAATGAACACTCCAGATCTAAAAGAGTTGCAAATGAAACTAGAAGAGTTTTTAAAGAAAGGGTACATACACCCAAGTGTTTCTCCATGGGGTGCCCCAGTTCCTTTTGTCAAGAAGAAATATGGAATGATAAGGTTATGTATTGACTTCAGATAGTTGACCAAGGTTACAATCAAGAATAAATATCCTTTTTCAAGGATTCATGACCTCCTTGATCAACTGAAGGGAGCAAAGATATTTTCCAATATCGACTTGATGTTAGACTATCATTAAGTGAGAATCAAATAATAAGACAATGGAAAAACAACTTTTAGGACAAGGTATGGACACTATGAATTTGTGGTGGTTCATTTTGGATTAAAAAATGCACCAACTAAATTTATGTGTCTGATGAATGGGTTGTTCAAAGATTTACTGGATAAGTTTGTTATTTTATTCTTTCATGACATTCTTATCTCTTCCAAGACAAATGAAGAGAATGAGAGAAATCTGAGGATGGTGCTACAAGTGTTAAGAGAACACCAATTGCATGTCAAATTAAGTAAATGCACTTTCTATCAAAAGAAGATCCATTATTTGGGTCACATTGTTTCAGAAGATGGCATAGAAGTGGACCGAGAAAATATTGAAGAAATCAATATTTGGCCAGCCCCAACAAACATTTCAAAGGTTAGATCATTTATGGGTCTAGATGGTTATTACAAGAGATTCATTACGGAATTCTCGGATATCGTACAAGCCAATAATGTCTTTGCATAAGAAAGGGGTAAAGTTTGAATGGAGTTCCAAGTGTGAAGATAATTTCTAGTATTTAAAGGATTTACTAAGCAGTTCACCTATTTTGAAAGTTGGGGATCCAAATGAGGATTTTTCATGTGCACATATGCATGCAAGGAAGGGCTTGGTGGAGTCCTTATGAAAAATGGACATGTAATTTGTTATGAGTCTAGAAAATTCAAGGAACATGAAATAAATTATGCCAAACATGATTTGGATTTGACATCCATAGTACATGCATTAATAATCTGGAGGCTTTACCATATGGAAAAACAATTTGAATTGATGATAGACCATAGTGGTTTGAAATATATGTTTGAGAAACCAACACTAAATGCTATACAAATTAGATGGATGGAATTTATTAGCGAATATAACTTTCATGTCGAGCATATAAAAGAAAAAGAGAACAAGGTGGTTGATGCACTTAGTGGAAGGGTTCATAAACTACATGCTATAGCCATTAGTATGTACAAAACAGATTTGAAAGATAGAATTCTAGAAGCTATAAAAATTGACCAACATTATGTGCAAGTTAAGGAAATATTATAGCAGAATAATACACAAAGAATATAAGGATTACAAGCTAGAAGAGGATGGAATCCTATTATTTTGGAACATATTTTATGTTCCCAATTATCAAGAAATGAGAAATTTCGTTCTAAAGGAGATGCATAATTTTCCATATGCTAGACATTTGGGATATCATAAAACTATTGTAGCTTTAAGAGGCCAATAATTTTGGCTTTGTATGAAGAAACATGTCACTGATTATTTGGATAGATGCATGAAATGTCAGAAGGTAAAGGCTAAGCAAAGAATTATAGTGGGGTTGTTGCAGCCACTTCCCATTATTGAATGGAAATGGGAGATTATTACTATCGATTTCAATGCTAAACTTCCTAGGAAACATGATTCCATCATGGTAGTGGTGGAAAAACTCACAAAGGTTTCACATTTCATTCTGGTAAAAGTAACTCATAAGGCAGTGAATATTGGAGAAATTTACATGAGATAAATTGCAAGGCTACATGGTGTGCTTAAGGAAATAGTGTTGGATCGAGATCCCAAGTTCACTTCCAATTTTTGGAGGGGGATTTTTAAGGGATTTGGGAAAAATTTAAATTTCAGTACAACATATCACCTAGAGTTAGATGGGTAGAAAGAGAGAACTAATATACACATGATCCTTTAGAGACAGGGGCATACATACGCATCCATCATTAAGGCCCCCTTCGTATAAGACATGATATATGTGCCCCGTGGTAAGCCTGGACACATTTGAGCCCATCCTCTTTCTAAAATAAAAAAACGCAAAGAAAAAATTGTAGAAAAATGAAAATGTCTTGGATGAAAAGGAAGACAAATCAAAGATTGTCTACTTGGTCGTGATGATGAAGAATTTCAACGATTGTAGCTCCCATTATGACTTTCAAAAGTTCATAATATTTTTCCCACCTTTTCACTAAATTTGGTAAAAAAATTAAATGAAATGAATTTTGGGGTTATTTTCCATATTATGTATAACTTTTAACCCATTTTTATTCATTAAAATTCCTAATAGGACATATTTTTAGTACAAAATGATAGTTTGAGTTGAGATTTTGCGGGGAGGATGATCAAAATGGTATTTTTGTTTCTGCTAAGTCCATTTTTTCTGATTTTTGAGGTACTTTTCTTGTCACTTGCATATAGGGTAGGATCATTTCCACCTTACATTTTTCATTATTAGTGACTGATTATACACTTTCCTTAGGGTCGACCCTACTTATTGGTGACAAATTCCTTTCTATCCATTTTCAAGTGTCGTTCAATTCCTTGTAGAGCCTACCTTCATGGGCCTTTTTGTTCCCATGTTGAATCTTTTCTTAGGCTTGGGAGTCCTATTAGTATGCCATGACATTGCGTTGAAACCTCATATTCTTCTCAATCTTATTCTGTCTCCTTACCCATGGGGCTCCCATACTTATGTGTTAAGTTGTAAAACTGCATTTCATTCTACCAATAACACTTTTGATCTTATTTTAAGCTTCATCTTACTATTTCTCAACTATCTATTTACGCATTCTCATCAACTGCTAGCCTTGCAAGATTTTCCATCACAATTTGACACATGTAACCTAGGAGGAAACATTCCCCTGAGTGTCCATATCCTGCACATGCTTCCTTGCATTGAGCATATGTATGTTCCTTATACTTGGAACTAGTTTTATTTCCCATGACACTTGTTGCCTCCATGTATTCTAGCATTCTTTTATTCTTTTTTAGGATTTCAAAAATGAAAAAGAAAAAAAAATCAAATAAAAAAAAAGTGTGGGATGAGTCCTCTTTACCATTGTTGACAACAGTCAAATTTCCTTTGAACAAAGAATAAATTCTTGATTCAATTCTCAAAAATATGGGTTAGTATGGCTTTAGGAAACTTAACCAGTTACATAAAATTGTTACTCCTTTGACTGGTTATTCTTCCAGTCACTATGGAGAGTCTTTCATTTCATCTTACATCTAAAACTTATGTCAATGTTTGTTTTCATTCTATGCTTCCTAAAGTAACATATTGTGTTGTGTTCTTCTTCAGAGGAAGTTTTATCATGTTTCATCCATTCTACAGAATTCTTGTCTTTGCAAGTCATCATTCCTGTGTATCAAGTACATCTCAGAATCAATAGTATCTTTGTCCTATACTCATGCTGGTATGAAGGGTCCCCATTGACTTCCTTCTGGTAGGTTAATCTCTTATCGACTATGACAAATTTCTTTAAGAGTTTGACCTAGATTTCCACCATAGCCCTATTTACATCATTTATAGCTAACCCTATGCTCAGTAGATGACATTCCATCATTGGTCACTGACTGGGTGTTTTCCCTTGTGTTCAATGACAAGAAAATTATTCACACATTAGGATTCATGCAGTACCTCAGATTCCATATTTTCCCATTCGTGGTTTCCTCTCCTCTGATAGTAGTATTCATTATTGGTTGTTATTCATAGGTTTTCTTTCATGCACTATTTACATTTGGTGCATGCGAGAGATGTACTTTGTATTTGTCCTTTCAATATTTCATATGAGTCCTTCCAAATATTTTTCCTTCTGCTACTCCTCATGTTGGATGATGGGGGGTGTATTAATTCCCTCCTTTCAACAGATCTCTTTCTATCAAATTCATCACATCCTGCTCTGGGACACAGATAGAGAGTCTTTATTAGTACATTGGGGCTTGCAGTCATCAATGGTAGTTTCCCTTTCTATTGACAGTGGGAATACATCAATGTCCCATGATTGATAGATTCAACCAAGTGTTTGACATCAAATCATCTATTCACACTTGTTAGATTGTACTAGGTGCCTTGATGCCCATTATAATTATTGGTGGCTTGTATCACGTTTTTTAATGGTATACATCAATGATCGATAATCAAACAATGTCTAATTTTGTTTGAATCGAACACATTTATTCATATGTTGTAGCCTCGTACCATGATGATTTGAAGACCTCGAGAATGTAGTAGCATCACCTATTTTATGTTATTTCTCAAGTTGTGATTGGAAAATACCACTCCTCACATCGATACTTGTGAATGATCATTTATCCATCTCTTACCCCATATATCCTTGATTGATTCTAGGACATAGATCCACTATGTATCTCTTCCATGGCTATGATCTGTATTTGACATGGATCCACCGTGTATCTCTTTCATGGCCATGATCATTGATTTCTATATATAAATTCTACATGGATCCACAATGTACTTGATTGGTGGCCATGCATATCATCACAACTGAGCATGAGTATGACCTCCTAAGGAATTGAGTTTTCTGACTTGTTTTTTTGTTCATTTTTTTTCCTTAGATTAGATTCTGGTGACATTCACCCTTGCTAACTGATATTTGAATATTTATAATGTATTTATGCCATAAGTTACTCTTCTGAGCTTGGAAATTAGGGGGCATTTGTTATAGTGTTAATTGCCACCATTTAAGCATTGATGTCCTTATTGGCCTAATCCTTATCCCACTTACAAAAAATTCTTCCCCATACCTCATTGAAACCTTCTAAAACACACTTTTCTAGAATATGTATGGGTCATTATAGTTATGAAACCTGGGCATACGTGAGCTACTCAAGGTACAATTGCATAAAATTTAATAAATACTGAAAAAAAAATATAACTATGCCTAATTAAATGTTCAATTATGGGTTTGGTTAGTTTATTAACTTTGTTTACTTGTACTCAACCGTCTATAACCAACATCAAAGAAAACACCTATCTGGATATACCTATAGAGTCAGTCAGACCATACATATCCCTATTGTTACTAGTTTTTTGACCTAGAAACCCTTTTTTATCGCCAACCTATCTGACCAAGAAAATCCCATAAATTATCTTTGGGTATATGGTGATTTCAGAGTCAAAACAAATTGTTATTGAAGGATATGGGGTGGAGGAATCCATAGTTCTTTCAACAAAGCAGTGCTACATCATATAGGTAAAATATGTAACTTTCTAACTATTTTTCATCAATACTATAAAAAATCATTCCTTCGAAGTGTATTGTTTTGGTAATATTTAAATTTGTAATTATTCCACATATGCTTCATAGAATACTATTTTCTTTGATATTTTTGTTATTTTTTATAGGCCTGATAGGTATTTATTAATATAACTATAATAGCTCTAGGTCGAACCCCAGCTGTAAATGTAAATACAAATGTACTTACGCTGGTGAGCCGATATGCAGAAAGGAAAATATATCTGTGAGGTAAATGTAAATGTATTCACATGCAAATATTAATGAAAAACAAATCACTACGATAGACCAACCATGTAAAAGAGTATGGGGGACTAAACTCCACTAGTTAGGGAAATGGGGATAAAAGTTAAGGATAAGGGGCTAAGCTAGGGAGCTTAAGACAAAAAGGAATATTACATGTGACAAATAAATAAAAAAACAAGAAACATATTTGTATTCCATCGTTCACACTCCTAGATTTCTCACCTGTGAAAAATCAAACACTTCTAATGCCGTTAGGACTTAAGGGTTTGGGTGAAACACATAAAATTATATATAATATATAAATGGAAAAGTGAAAAAGTTAATAAATATAGGTAAAAACTTTGGTTTACCATTCCATTGTTATCCCACCCAAAACTTGTTCCAAAACCCCCATTTTACCTCAAACTTCCACTGTGGATTGCACGAGGTATGATCAATCATTTGATGAACGGTCTCCATTGAATAGGTAATCTTCTTGTCCTATTTACTTTCCAAGGATTAAATTTTGAATTCATTGGTTAAAAGTAGGTTTTTGGGCTGGGTTTATGGGGTATTTGCACGCGAAGGTCACCGCGAGAACCTTATATTGTGCCCTGCGACGATCCAGGGTCACCTCAAGCGACCCTATGGCTGACCTGCGACCATCCCTCACTATGTGTATCCTTTCACCCATGGCATGTGCATCTCAAAAAATTCTTAAGATGTTTAGCCAATAAAAATCTTCAGGGAGGAAAAATAAGATGGTAACCTCTCCTTGTGGTTGCAATGCAGGTTTTTGACGGTCAAGATGTTGGAACGGAGGGGGAGAGAGTATGAGGACAACGATTACTTCATTGGGAATGACCCAGGAACAGTTAATGCTCTCTGGCAGTGTGAGCTGCTAAATTTATTCAAGATCTAGGGCATGAGGGCCCAATTGAGGTTGCTCGAATATTTAGTCCACATGTGGGATGTGGACCAGTAGGTATTCTGTGTGGGGGCCCACATAATCAATCTAGATATCGAGGATATCTGTTTTTTGAAGGGGTTGTCTCGTCGTGTATCCTATGTGACATTGACAGGAAGCAAGCATGGTGGATTGCCAATGAATGAGTACATTCAACAATATTGTGTACCAAAGGATGAGAGACGTAACGACAAGGTCGCTATTAGAGATGTCTGGGAATTACCCTTACGGACCATCATTTTCACCATCTCACGTATGGCAGGGACTGCATCTCCTGATATGTCTCTTCAGAGCTAATTCCAGTATGCAATGGAGTGCATGGAGACCCATGTCTTTAACTGGTGTGACGAGGTCCTCAGGAGCATGAAGAAACAATTGACCAAGGAAAGGTGAACTGAAACAATTCGGATATGAGTCGATTTTGGTGTCCTTCTTCTTGGAGAGGTTTCCACACTTGTGCCTACAGGCAGAGTGGGGCATATCAACCCCACAAGATCCAAGAATGAAGAGGTGGTGTGACCTAATGGCTCGGCACCTGACTGGTCTAATCGTCAAATATAGTGACGTGTTTTTTGATTGGTTGAGGCCCCAAATGTTTATAGTACATGACTACGCATATGTTGGTTTGGACTTTAGAGGTGATCCAGACTTGGTTCTTCTTGAAGGTTCTCAATGGGGGAACTTAGGTAAGAAGCACATTTTGTTTTTATAATGTTTTTGTAATTTTAAATATGAAATGTTTTAGGTTCTTAATCCGATGACTAATCAAAAATATCTTTGAAAATGTAGATGTGGGACCTCACCAACCTCTAGGTTCATCCCCCATCAAGAGGTGAGGGGAGAGATTCGAGGTAGCAGGATTAGCCATTGCTGACTACAAGGCTATAGAGAAAAACCTGGAGGGGTTTACGGTAGATGTCCCAAATATCTCTATTGATGAGATCCTGAGACATTACCAGTGCCACACAGTGGGTGTGTCTGGTTCTATCAGTCAACTTCTTCATAGAGTAGCATGGGAAATCATGTGTTATTGTGAGCAACATCCTTGATGATATATTTTTATATGAAGTCATGTGATTGACATTTTTGACATTTTGGTCTTTGGACAAAAAATGTTTTGTAAATTTTTTATTGTTATATATACATGAGGATTCTTGTTGGCACAGGGAAGACCTAAGCTTCAATGCTTCAACAACACACCAAAAAAACCCTAACTACCGACCCTTTCAGCAACACCTGCGAAGCAGATGAAGTCTCACCCAAGGTAGAGGTAGGGGTGGTTGTAGGAATCAAGTGTCTACAACCTAGTTGGGACACACATCTGTGATCACAGTACTTAATAGATTACTTTAGAATTTAACATTCATTAGTATTTAACCCTTATTCACATCACATGTTGAAACCCTAATTACAGAGCAACACGATATTCAACTAGATCTAACACATCCAAGCACTTAGCACATAGAAACAGATTAGTTCTGGCATTCATTCACATCAATAAGCACTAAGATACTATATCATATGCATCCAACATACATATTACATCACTAAGAATAAATCACAACAATCACATAACAACCATAAAGCATAAAGAAACCATAACACATGATATGTGTGGTTCACCCTAGTGTGGGGCTACAACCACCAAATCTTCTTCCTCTTTATTGTCTTATGTCAATATTATTACATGCACAAAGAACAAAACCCACTCTACATAGGATATGAGATATGTGTGCACCTCGCCAGATCCTCCTTCCTCGAGCTGGATTCAAGAACAAATCCTTCTTACACAGTCTGCACACGAGATTCTTACAATCACATGCACTTAGCTCTGGAAGTATAAACACATAGGATGTAGAAATCCTCTAGATCTGCACTAATCCAATTCTACTAGGTCTAGTAACTACTTCTTACAGTCACTTTCACTTAGCTCTACAAGTTCTCAACACAATCTTTCACTTAGCCAACTAGTCATGCACTGAGCCAATCATTAACTAGTTACTTCTTACATCGCCTAGCCTTCTATTTATATATTACAAAAAGGGTCCTAAACATGGGTAAAGCCATGGTCCGACATCCCATACCCATTACATAAACCCTAAACCCCAAAATCCATGAAAATGGAGTGATATCTCGTGATCTTTGCTTTTCCTTGCGATCCACCTTCGACCAGGCCATTGAAGTCCCAAAAATGATCAAACATGACCAAGGTTCTCCAAAACTTGGTCAAGGGCCAACATGCCCCCAACACTCACCTGTGACTCATCTTGATTCACTCTATTCTGAGTATCTCTACCTCAAATGCATCGAGATTGGCTCGAGTTGCCTCGACTTGTTGCTTCGCCAGAGCTTCTTTCTCGACAAACTGTTGAATAACTTTCTCAGTCACAGGTCCTTCCAAACGTTGTTCCACCATGATGACAACTTGTTCTAGTAGTGCACCTTGTCCTTCAATCTCCTCAAAAAGTTTGCAATCTTTATCCTGTACTGGCTGGAACTTCTGAGCCACTTCCATGAATTTACTCTGGATGGCATGGACCTGCTAATGAACCATGCATTGTTCATGGGAACCTTTCATCCTCTCGACCGATGATAGAGGCTTAAAATTCACTTGCACTAATTCTTCTTGCTTCTTTGCCTCCTGGAGCTGTGACTCCAGTGTCCTTAGTTCAGGGTCCTCTACAAGGTGCTTGTAAGTCTGCACACTTCGACTACTGAGTTGTTTGCATTCTACGACGAATACCTTAATTCTATGAACTGCGCTCCAGGAAGTTTCTTCTCTTTGGTCTTGCACTTCCTGTAGAGTGCTTCATATTGCTTGTAACTCCAATTCTACTACTCTTTGTTGGAGCTGCTGAATGGCTTCAACAAGCTTCCCCACTTAATTCTCCATTGACACTTCTTCCATCTATTCTAAGCCCATCACAGAGAGAAGTTCTTTAGTGACTTATTCTTTAACTCCAATCTTCTCTGTGAGTAGTTGTTCTTTCTCCTTCTAGATCTACGCTCTATCCTCTGTGAACTTTGCCTTGAGGTCATTTTTTTCTTGCTGCACAACCTGGCATTACTCTAGGGATTCCTCTTTTGCTTGATGTAATGCATCTGTGGTCTGTTCTTTTTCTTCCTGGACATGGTGAAGGTGAGCTTCGGTCGCATATTCTAGTCTGCATAGATGGGTAGGCTTGTCTCCCAACTCGATCCCTTCAAATGATGAAGGTGCAGTAGACACTGCGTAGCTGGAATAGAGGGCTTGTTGTACCGCTTTCATCTCTACTTCAATCCTATCATACATGGTTTATTTTTTATCTTCATTGCACTATAAAATATCTTCTAATGTATCTGATATCATGACGACGATGAGGTCGATGTCGTCTACCATGAGAACAATATGTAACTTGGGATTACTATCTTTGGACTTCTTCTGCGATGAAGGTTTCGTGGGGGAAACCTTTCTTTTCTTGGATGTCTAAGCCTCCTCGAGGGGATCCATAGGCAGTGTTACTTCACCCTGCCTATGCTTTTATTCTTCCCCTTTGACTTATTCCTTGTCTACTTCATCACCTCCTCCTCCTCTAGGTGAATCTGAAGCAGTCTCTTCTGATGTGTTGTTCAGTTCTTGTACCTCTTCCTTTTTCTTCCTTCTGCTACTGTTGGCTACATCATATTCTTCGTAAGTGACTACAGGGATTCCAATGAGGTCGAGGTCAGGTAGTTCTTCCTAGTCCACTGGTATAAGAAACTCTGGAGGCCATTCCTTAGTTATTTCTTCCATGTCTGCCTCTATGATCTTATAGTAGGATTGGAGCTCTTCTTTATTTTTGTCTGCGCGCGTGGTGATATAAATAAAATGTTTATCTACGTAGAACTTCAAAAGGGGCCTAAACCTATGCAGGGTGTTCGGCATCATGTGAGGGAAAGACTTAATATCCCTCTTCAACTGCAGGTAATAGGTGTGGAACACCATGTTTGAATTCCATTTCTTAGCCATGTCTCTCGAATACCAAAGCGTAGTGAAATTTGCAGCTAAGGATTCAGATGGATCAATTTCAAGGAAGGTCGCACCTTCCAACATCTTCCAAGCAATGAAGGTGATGAGGATCAACAATTAAATGAAATGAAACTCATGGCCCTGATCTTGAGCTTTGTGGTAGTCTTTTTCTAATTGGTTGATGAGGTAGCTCACCCAATTCATTTGTATCCCTTCAATGCATTTTCCCGTGAGGTCGACAACAAACCCTGTGATTTGCATGGGTTTGTTCTTCCTTACTATCTTACCAAAGATCAACTAATAGAATAGGCGCACTGCATTATTATGAACGGAGGATACCTCTTAGCCTCGCTTCCCTTTCTCGACATTTCCATAGCTATATTTGATTCTCTCCACCAGGGCACGATCTGCAACCTTCCCTGGATAAAATTCTTGTGGGTCTGGTCCTTGCATGCTTAATCCAATAATCTGATGGATCAACATCGGATATATGGTGATGCATCTATCCAACCATAGATAACCTCCATGGAAGCATGACAAAAAGAATTTAACACAAGTGTTAACCTCCTAATTCCTTCCAAAGTGGGGTATCTTCATTATATTAAGAATGGTGGACCTTGCGATGTCCATGGTCAACGATTGGGGGATTATCTTCAGATTCTTCCCTATTGTTTTGGTCAAATACTTGTATGGTGTGAGCATTCCATGGTTCTTTTGATCTCCCAAGTTGAATTCATTGATCTTCAATGTCATAATTTGTCCTAACTATAGTCCATCTGTGCACATCCCCTTCGGGAGGCATGTAGTGATTATTGTATAGTTGAAGTCCCTCGGGACATTGTCATGACTAATCGTGCCATCCAAAGGTGGGATGTAGTTGGGAAGGATGGATGGGATGAGCTTCATGTTCTCCAAGTCATCGTGATGTTTACTCTGCTTCTCTGTCACATCTCTAGAGGGTCCAGATCGATGTGCAGTCGATGGGGATGCTTGCACTCCTCTAGTTGATGAATTTTGTGCCTTTGCGGACATGAACTTCTCAGCCATGAGATCTATCAAATTTTCCTCTACGAACTTTTCCACTGCACTGCGCTCACCTGACATGCACGTTAGAGGTCGCATATCTCAGGTTGGCAGACAAATACTCACGATATCGGAATGGGTGGCGAAGTCTCAATAGGCACTTTGCAATAACAATGAATTTTTTGTGGGCTCAGATACTCTCAATTCACAAAAGTGTTCTCGGTGAAACATTCAATAGGATAAATAGGCAACGATGTAACATATACCTCCAACGGATACAAATTCCTCAATCAATGCAATTCCATCCGTTATGGTGTGGTCCCAACGTTCGAATGGCGATCCTTCCAGCCATAACTATGTTTCTAGTCATTTTGGAGCATCGATTTAAAGGTCACGACACCTCCAACAATCATATTGCTTCTCCATGGTGAAGTGCCAATCTACGTTTTTCTGCTATTCCGACGAAGTTCAAGTTCTACGAAGTCTTCGCTGGGACTTCTTGCAATTTTTCTAACTTTGCTTTCTTCTTGTTGAGATTTCTATCTTTATTTTCTGTGATTTGCGTCTCTGGATGCCTCTTTCCATTCTTGTTCTTATCTTCCCTTGGCATATTAAATTTTCACTACTGAGGATCATTCACAAGTTTCAAGAGTAACACTTATTTTCTTACTGGAGTAGGTGCTCTACTCTCCTGCATAGACAGGTCTTTCAAAGCTACCCAAGTTCTTTCAATTTGTCCTCTTGTTCTTCTATTAAGTGCTCTATTCTCCTAGCCATGAAATCCCTTAGTTATTTCTTTTTTTGTTCCAAAGATTCCTCTTCTTCTTTCTTGTGGATCTGATCTTTCTCAATCCAGGTTTTTTCTAGCAAAATATCAAATGGGGCATTGTTCCCAACAAACTTAATGACCTTGAATTCTTCCTCTGTCGAAGCTCCATGAGAACTCATAGATATTTGGGTAAGTCTTCCACATAGGGTTATCAAATTTCATTTAAACAATCCTATTCCTCCCAATGAAGGAACCATAACAGGCTTTCCTAAAATATCCCAGGTTCTTTCTGTCATAATACTCACCTGTGTTTCCTCATCCAGAACACAGTCTATGTCGAAGTCTCCTATTTGTGTTTCTATTCACTCCTTCTCTTTGAATACCTCTGATAAACTAATGTATTTGTGATTATTCAGGGTTTATTTCATCTGCAATAACATAGTCTCTGACTCTTTCTAGGGTTCTAGCATATTCTTAGTCTCTTGACCTTTCTCATGGTTTTCTTGTCTCATATTCATCTTTTCAACTTTAACAATCATTCTATGGAAATCCAAAACTTTATGGTCCATATATTTACAACAAAGACAACTAGGACCTCTACCAGGGCATTCATTAACAAGATGGCTTGGTCTTCTATAACCGTAACAAAGAGTTAATCCTCTCTTTCTCTTAAATGATCCCTAACCTTTCCTGTGCTGCACACAGAGATCACAGTAGCTAACCTGGAAAAAAAAAAATCTAGGATCTTGCATCGATTTGTTAGTCCAAACATTCTTTCTATGCATAGGAATGACATATCTTTTACTATTTCTATTAGATATACTCATATAAAATCTTATTTATTCTAGTTGTGCCCTAATTTTCAGACTAGGACAAAATCTATCAAGAATTCCTAGATTCATTCATTCGAAACAAAAATTTTCCCTTATCTTACCTTTCTCCGAGCACAAAGATTTTAAGATCCTACCTCTTTTCTTTAGATCCGATTTCTTTCTTAGCACAGATCTTCACAATCAAGTAGAATACTGTGCACTACAGCAACAGATCTACGCACAGATCTTTCTTCTTTTCTTCAATTCCAAGCAATCATAGTTTCAGGTCTCGCAAACATAACCATTTGTTGGCACAGGGCAGACCTGGGGTTCAATTCTTCAACAACGTGCCAACAAAACCCTAACTACTGGCCCTTTGAACAACACCTGCGAAGCAGATGAAGTCTCACCCGAGGTAGAGGCAGGGGTGGTTACAGGATTCAAGTGTCTACAACATATCTAGGACATAGATCTTTGATCACAGTACTTAATAGACCACTTTAGTATTTAACCCTTATTCACATCGCAGGTTGAAACCCTAATTACAGAACAACGTGGTATTCGACTAGATCTAACACATCCAAGCGCTTAGCGTTTAGAAATAGATCAGTTCTGGCATTCATTCGCGTCACTAAGAAATAAGCTACTATATCATATGCATCCAACAAACATATTACAACACTAAGCATAAATCACAACAATCACATAACAACCATAAATAATAAAGAAACCACAACACAGGATATACGTGGTTCACCCTAGTGTGGGGCTATGTCCACCAACTCTTCTTCTTCTTTATTGTCTTCTGTAAATCTTCTTACATGCACAGAGCCACAAAACCTACTTTGCATAGGACAGGAGATATGCGTGCACCTCGCCAGATCCTCCTTCCCTGAGTTAGATTCAAGCACAAAGCCTTCTTACAAAGTTTGCACATGAGCTTCTTATAATCACTTGCACTTAGCTCTACAAGTATAAAAACACAATATGCACAAAGCCTCTAGATCCACACTAAGACAATTCTACTAGGTCTAGTAACTACTTCTCATAGTGACTTGCACTTAGCTCTACAAGTTCTCAACACAATCTTGCACTTAGCCAACTAGTCATGCACCGAGCTAATCATTAACTAGTTACTTCTTACTTCACCTAACCTTCTATTTATATATTACAAAAAGGGGCCTAAACATGGGTAAACCCATGGGATGACATCCCATACCCATTACATAAACTCTAAACCTAAAAATCCTTGAAAAGGGGGTGAGATCCCGTGATCTTTGCTTCCCCTTGCGCTCCGCCTTTGACCAGCCTGTTGAAGTCCAAAAAATGGTCAAATGTGACCAAGGTTCTCCAAACCTTGGTCAAGGGCCAACACTTCTATTGGATTACTTTATTTATATACAAAATTTGATTGGATTTATAAGTGTCTCAAATGTCTGTCTACAACATAATTAGCTAATGCATATGTTAATGTATTTAGACATCTAGGAATGTGTGATATTCAATGTAATCAAAATGACGCTCCAAGAGGCGGATTCGTAAATATAACCTTAACAAAGTAGAATTTAGGATAGCATAGACATTACTCAATTGTAGTACTACTAACTACAAATCGAGTCGTACAACAAGATGACGGATTCCAAGTGAAACAATGTCGGTCAACAATTCAATGACTGCGCTGTATTCCACGATGTTGTTAGTCGCACGACCAAGGAAGACACTGTGTAGATTGATTAATTCATTCGTATGTGGGTAGATTTACCAAGCAGTAGATGCTAAGTTCTGAGTACTATGACTAGCGCCATCGATGAATCCAATGTAGGGTATCGAAGACACCGACTTCTGGAAACCAAGCACAATGCAAGGTAAGCAGTTGGGGGTTGAAACCAAACAATGAAAAAGAACGCAAAAGTATGATACAGTAAAAATACAATCACTCATGCAAAAAATACTTAAGCATAGTAATTCTTCAAGTAAAGACCATTTTTGGGTTCACTCAAAGGAATTCCATCATAATCCACTAACTCATAAGCTTCCTTCTCCAACACTCGTTTGACAATATAAGGGCCTCTCCACATAGCCTCGAATTTTTCAGCCCCTAGTAAATCACGATCTTGTTCGTAGAGGAGAACTAGATCACCTTCAGAGAAAACGCATGGCTTGACATGTTTGTATTATTGGGATTTAACACATTTTTTCTGAGTTTCAGTAATCAGGGTGGCATCACGACGGGTTTCATCTAATTGCATCAGGTACAATAGATGTTCTTCTTAAACAGAGTTGTTTGGGAGAAGTTCAACGACTAGTTTCAAAGATGGTATATCACATTCAATCGACAAGATAGCTTCGATACCATAAACTAAATGGAAAGGTGTGAACCTAGTGGTAGACTTGGCAGATGTCTAGTAGGCCCATAATCCTGAAAAACAACATCGTGTGCGAACTTGTCTTATGGATTCCTATCATCCGTCGAATCATAGTAGTAAGAAAGTTGTTTATCGCTTCAACCTAGCCATTGGCTTGTGGATAATAGGGGTTTGAGTTTTCATGCCAAAGACCCAACTTTTCAGTAAGCTCAGACATCATGAAATTTCGAAAGTGGCTATCATGATCAATAAAAATAACTTGGGGGACACCGAACTGAGTAATGATATGATTGAATATGAAAAATGTTGCAGTTTTCCCAATGTTATTGATTGTAGGCATCGCCTCAACCCATTTAGTGAAATAATCCACAGCTACGATGATGTATCCATGCCCCCCGTCTGAGTGAGGGTTACATGTCATGAAGTCAATGCCCCATTTTGTGAAGGTACCAACGAAAACTACATGGTGTAAAGAATCAAGATGAGATCTTATCTTGTTGTTATACATTTGGAAATCATGGCATTTCTAGATGATAGTGATACAATATTTAAACAAAGAAGCCCATAAGTACCCTGCTCATAAGATCTTTTGGGTAGTGGCATACCTAGACATATGACTGCCACATGCTCCAGAGTTGAAGTCATTCAAATCTTTTTCTCAACCCCATCGTAGGTGAGACATTGTCGGAAAATAGAGTCAACACCATAACAATAAAGAGTGTCATCGATAATTATGTATTGACAGTCTTGATACCATATACAATGACTCTCCGTACTAGAATGGTCGATCCAGAACATTTGAGTCTGGAGATAGATGATAATATATATGTACCAAACGTCATCAGAACTAATGAGAAAAAGGGATTCATCGGGTAAGGAATACTCTGCCACATTTGTTGTCTCAGTTGAGGGAAGGTCACATATCAATTCGACAAAAAAAAAACATTTCTTAGACTTAGCGCGTTTAATTTCTAAGTCAAACTCCTGGAGAATCATTATCCATTTGGAGTACTTTCCCCCCAACAATTGTCGAGTGAGGATGTGTTGCATGGGGTTGCAATTGAAAATAACAGTGGTCTTGCGTAATAAGATATAATGACAAAACATTTGGACAACTTGAAAAACTTGGACAACTTGAACAACTTGAAGGTATTTGGCTTTGGTGGTCATGAGATTCTGACTCAAATAGTAAATTACATGTTTGTCCTGTGAATCATCTTCTTGGACTAAAACCATGGCAATGTTAGAGTCTGAAGTGGTGAGGTAGAGGAAATAGTCTCGACTATAGTCTGGTGGAAAAAGAAGTGGTGTATGGGTTAAGGCAAGTTTCAAATATTTGAAGGCTTTTTTGGCAGTATCTTCCCATACAAACTCGTAAACTTTCTTCAACAATTGAGTAAATACCTGCGTTATTGCGACGTAATTTGGAATGAATCAATGCAAAAAAAATTCCTTCCCTTCCAAACTTTGAAGCTGGCATATTGTGGAAGGAGGAGGTAGAGTAAGGATAGCCTCGACCTTCAATGGGTCAACCCTAATTCCATGAATTGATACAATAAAACCCAGAAGTCGGCTGGAATCCACACAAAAAACACATTTGTGTGGGTTCAAATGTATACGATAGAAACAATAGTGAAGGAAAATGGCTTGGAGGTGTGTTGGGTGATCTTGGCGACGCATGGAATGCATCGATATATAATCAAGATATGGTTGTACGATGTGATTGATATCATGAAAATCATAAGACATGGTGCGCTAGAAAGTTGCACCAGTGTTCTTCAAACCGAAAGGAAATTTCCGGTAGGCAAAGGTACCCCAAGGACAAATGAAAGCATTCTTGTGTTGATCCGCGGGAAAAATATTAATCTGATTATAGCTGGATAAACCATCCATTAAAGAGAATATTTCACTCCCAGTGCAATCGTCGATGATCTGGTCAACGAAGGGGGTTGGAGAATTCTCCTTAGGAAAAACTTTATTGATATCCCTATAATATACACATACACGGATCATGCCTTGATTCTTATTTACTAGAACCAGATTGGATACCCAATCAGTTAAAGCTACATGATAGATAAAGCCAGCCTTAAGAAGTTTTTCAACTTCGATCCTGATAGCAGAGAATTTAGGAGGGTGGACTGGGCGAACTCTCTGTCGAATGGGTTTAGCAACCGAGTAGGTATTAATTTCATGAACAACGATATTGGGATCAATACCTGACATCTCTTCATAGCTCCAGGTGAAAACATCAGGAAATTACTGAAAAATGGTTTTATAGGCGACAACCTCATCAGCAGAACATGAGGCTCTGATGTGAACATTTTCAATGAATCTGGGTTTAATGGATATGTCAAGAGGAATGATGGGTTAAATGTTTCTTAGGTTCCCTTCATACAACACATCGTTTGTTGACTCAGGAACAAAGGAAATGACAACAATGGTTGATAGAGTCGAAATCCGTTGGTAACTCTCTATGGTGTGTTTCTCTAGGAAGAGAATGGAATGATGATGTCCATCATCCCATGGTGTGTCTTCCATAGACATGACTGGCATGATCATC
The DNA here is from genome assembly GCA_000966675.3 of Picea glauca. Classification (NCBI taxonomy): domain Eukaryota; kingdom Viridiplantae; phylum Streptophyta; class Pinopsida; order Pinales; family Pinaceae; genus Picea; species Picea glauca. The sequence goes on from JZKD02S1995879.1 coordinate 476,601, forward strand.
TCATTGGTATGAAATATCGTGTGAAACATATCGGGAGATGAATCAGAGAGAGAGGGAGTAGAAGAGGTTGTCAATTAAATGGCCTGATAAGTGGATTCAACTTGACTTAAGGGAATTTGTTCATTGTAGAAAAGATAATCACCAGGTTTAGGTACTATCCACGGGTCGTGAGATGCGGGGGTTTCACGAACAGAGGTGGAAATCATGTTGATTGAGGTGAAAAAAGGAGGTGGACTATCGGGTGGTGGGATTGGGAATGTACCCATCAAAGTGAATTCTTTTAGGAGACCACGCCGACATTCTCATACCAAGGAGGTGTCTTCAATATAAAGGGTACATTTCTAGTACGGGAATCAGAATTAAAAAATATCAATAGTAACGATATTTCCTTGGTGTGGGAAATGTAACACACGAAAAAGAGTAGACACAACTGCACACATGGAATCAATCTAGTTATGGCCAAGTAAGAGGTTATAGTCAAGAGGCGCCTGAAATACCTTGACCTCGACATTGACCAATTTGCCTTCCAATGTAATAGGCAAGGAGGGAATAACACCATAGGGTTTAAAACCAGAACCATTGAAGGCCTTAAGTTCATTGTGTGATTCAGTGAGGGGAGGAGAGCCAATGTCTTTCCAATGATTAACAGACATAATGCATGTCGAAGCTCCCTCATTAATAATGGTTCTATAGATGTTCTTGTTCTCTACAATAACTTGGATCTGAAACGCTAACTGAGGAGGTAGCCTTGGAATGTGATATTCCAGGTCATATATTATCAAATTTGTATATGTGGGATCAATTCCACCAATGGAATTTAACAATGCCTTCTGTTGAGAGGGACAAATTTGAAGGACTTCTAGAGCTGACACCACAGAGAGTGCTTGCGCAAGGTCTTCTACAATACTGTAGTTTTGAGCAGCACGCGCATGAGGATTAAAGGAAGAATTCCAAACAACACCCTTTGGAGGAGGGCATAGAACTGTATCGAGACACGATCATTTGAGATGAAGAGGACTGTTGGGAGGCTAAGTTGAGGGAGGTGGTTGAAGCAATGAAGGTGGTAAATCGTCAACTTTCTCCTTTGAAGGAGAGTAATCTTTGGCCTGAGTTACGATTGCAATGTCGTTCCTTTTAGAATCACCAATACACATAAGGACATATGAAGTGGTGGAAGGAGAGGGTTGGTATTGAATGACCAATTGGGTCTATTGTTGAGAAGGGAAAGGTTGTGACAAAGAGGCACATGTAGGAGGCTTCCCGGTCCCTTGAAGGAACTTAGTGACCTCGGCTCGTCTTGGACAATATTTCATGTAGTGATCGTCACCATAGATAAGGCAAGGATATCGATATTTATACTTATCCTTATCATCAACAGGTTATGTTTTGGGCTTTTTAGATTGTGGATTATTATTTTTATCCTTCTTATTCTTACCCTTCCCTTTTTAAGGTTTGTTTTTTCCAGCAGGGGTAGATTGAACTGAATTAACCTCAGAAGTTTTGTCAGTGGAAGGAGTAGGAGTTGAAGAACTTTGAACATTAGAAGTAGTAGATTTGGGATTGGTGTGAGTGTAAGGCGTGGATTTAGATTCAGCATGGAAAGAACCAATAAAACCATCAACAACATGATAAGTTGTTGGGGTTGTTGAGGTAGAAGTGGCAGAAGGGCAAGGAGTGTCAGTGATCAAGTCATAAAGAGTGCCTATTTGCAAATAAACGAGATCTAGTTACTGAGCACAACTAATTGCCCGCTCTTCAGTGACAACTCCACCCATGGAAATATCACGAGCAATTTTACTGATGAATGATTTGGTGAACCACTCAGCCAATAACTGATCAGGAAGTTCAATTTTGATCAAGCATCTTCTACGACTCCACTCATGAATGTGATAAAAAATGTGAGTGGCAGAATATTTCTTAAAGGAACTCAAAATTTCGTAGTGAATTGGCAATTGGTAATGTGTGAGGAAATCCATGGCTAGGGTATTGAAGTCGTGAAATAAGCCTCGCAGTAACTCAATGTACCACTTTGCAACCGAACCGGTGAGAGTTCGCTGGAAGGATCATAGTCTAATGGAGTCATTCATCAATGAGTTGGACGAGCACCAAATATGAAAATTCATAACATGATTGTTTGGATCTTCTCCCGCTCATCCGTCAAACTTGGGAATGTCAGACGACAATTTGACTGGTATGACGGGCCAATGGGGAGAATGTAAGATAGAATCATTCAAGATCCTAGACAAGTCGGCTACATCGAAAGTCTCTAGAAAGGGTAACTACCTATTCACGTGAGGATATTGGTGAATTTGGGGAGGAAATCCCGTCAGTATGCCAGTACACTACTACATATGGGCGAATTATTCCATGCAAATTTTCCATGCTTCAACTAGTTTCATATTTTTTTTAAACAGGGTGGGATTTTCGTCGATATTGCCACGAAAGTTCATTGAAATATCGACGAAAATATTATTTAAATCTAGTCCATATTTTTGTCGCTATAGCGACTAACTTTCGTGCAATAGCGATGCAAATTTTTCTTATCTTATTGGTCGGCGTTAATGTCTAGTTGACTATTTTATCTATATATACGTGACTTTAAGAGACTTTGTGACACAATTGCTATAGTTGTGACACTTTTCTTGGCTTTTGTTTCAGCTGTTTATTTTTTCCGTCACCCACCGGTTGAACAAATCCAATTCTTGATCTACATAGCTCGGATTTTGAACTTGCAAGGTTAGTATGTTATTTTTTATTGATGTACTCATTTA
>JZKD02S1995880.1:3343-24735 GCA_000966675.3 Picea glauca
GAGATTCGGGAGAAATATTCTTGAATCATTTCTCCTTTCTGCATCTTGGTATTCTTCAACTGAGTTCTTAGATTCATCTTTCGATTGATGTTATTTCCTTCATATAGTTTGCTTAAAGCATCAAACATCTCCTTCGGGTTTTTCTTTGACGATACATACGGGATCAGGTGGTCTTTGATTGAATCTGCAATGATTCTCTGAGCCCTAATTAAGTCCTTCTGATGCTTCTCTTTCTCTATGGCATCCTCAGGTTCCTCCACTTCTTCTTTGATAAATCTTGATAGGTCATTAAATGCAAAGATCAGACCGATCCTATACTTCCAGGAACGGAAGTTGTCTATGCCTTCTAATTTCTCAACAAGCTTTGTGCTTGCAGACATCTTGTACTTTTGGCAACAAAAATAACCAAAAATTGAAAATGCTCGAAATCAAATTTTGACCTTACCAGGAGGTGTGCTTGGCTGAGGCGAGTAGCCTGGTGTCCTCAGATCTGAGAAAATCCAAATTTTACCCAGTCAAATCTGATCTACGGATTTCTAGACTGGTGCTTCTAGTACTTATGGTACTCTGATACTTATGGTACTTCTGGTACTGGTTTTCTGTTTCTTTTGGTACTTTGGTGAAACTAGGGTTTCACTTTCCAGGAGATCCAGCCACTAAAAAGGTGTGCTCTAGGTGCCAAATTGATCCTGGAGGGAGGGCACAACTTTCTAGGAGGTTAGGGGGTTGAAAAGAGATACTTTTTCAAAACCCTAATTTGTAGGTGTTGCAACAGTGACGTTTTTCTCTTGCAAATAATGTTTCCTTCATGTTGGCTCTAATCCCATGTTAATGTTTATGCCATTATTATAGTTCTTTTCATTTCAATAGATAAGAGCATAATAAGAACAATATCACTGAGGAATACACATTCACAAGAGACACAACATTTATCCTGGGAGACCCTCTAGGGGAAGAAAACCTAGCAAAACTTCCTTATCATAAATAGCTTAAAAAATGTTCAAGAGATAACTCAAACCAACAAAGAAAGTCCTCCCCAAGATATGTTCCACTCTTATCCTCCTCTCTCTGGTAATTGCAGCTTGCGTCATAAGAGAATGAGCAAGTGAGTTGTGTGTTTGAAGTGAGGCACTAGCCTCTTATTTATACAATACTAGCACGTGTGAAAGGTCGCAACTAGCAGGGTCGACCTCTCACTCTAGGTGGGTAAACCCACCTTTAATTAATTTTGGGTCTTCCATAATAACTGTTGGGGCCGACTTCTTATTATTCCCTTTGTAATTGTCCGATGACCAATCTGCAAAAGGGGATTTGGTCCTTATACAATTACCGACATGATTAATCCACAATGGGGATTAATCCAATAACAATAATAATAATAATGATGACATGATTAATCTGCAATGGATATTTAATCCAATAATAATAAGAATGCTCTTCGCAGTTACATTATTTCAACAAACCCGTATTTGACAGGTAGATTAAAAATCACACTTCAATAATTACTGGTATAAGAAATTTAACCTGTCAAATTGAAGTTTAATTTGGTAAGATGCCCATCATAAATTCTAATAGGTATCTAGGTCTATACCTATAAGCTATAATGCATGCCAGATAGCCTACCCATTGAATTTTTTGTGGCTCTATGTACTCATTATAATAAGTATTGTATATAATATGATTGATTCATGTTTCTATGACACTCACTACACCTAAATCAAAGCTTGTTTTTGACTCTACTCATCATAATATGTACGGTATATAATACAGTTGATTCATATGGGTATGGTGCTCAGTGTACTTAAATAAAAGTTGATTCAAACTATTTGGAATTCTTCTTGCCTTCTTTTCCACTAAACCTTTAACCTTCTTGTTAAATATAATGTAACCTTAATAGTCTGACTATACACTGCCAGCTGTCTTGGCCAACTGTACTATCATTTCATGATGTTATTGATTAGCTTGAGCCTATTTAGCTCATCTCTTTTCCCTTTTTTGAATGCACTCTTTTTCTCATGTACTCAATATACTGAATATTATTTTTGCTCTACTCTTTCACTGTATTCTATGCTTCTCATTTTATCATGGTATCAGAGCTTCAGACGTAAGCCTCTTCACATAGACTGGAGAGCATGTAGATCCTAAGAAGCGCAGAGATTAAATTGTCAACGAGAGGATGGGAAACAGTTTCTTCACAAAGCTTGGAGAGAAGTCCGCCAGTATACTCAAAAGATCGTTACAGACAACAATTGCAAGGAACCAGAAGGAAAGAGCAATAAAGAATTGTGAGCATTTAAATATTCGTGAAAGATTCATGAAGAAGAGTTCTAGAGGGAAGAAACATTTAAAGATACGTGTATTCTTTAATGAATTCGTGAAATATTCATGAATTTCCTCTTCAGGAGAAACTCTTTGTAGAAGCAGCAAAGAACACGCTAAAGAAGCAAAGGACAAGCAGACGCAGTTGTAAGATCGGTCCTGCTAATAGATATGAGGCGTTAATCAAGCTCAGAAATGATGAGGAAATCACAGAAAATGCGAACGAGTATCAACCATTAGATCAAGGCGAAATAAAAAACAACCATCAGATCAAGAAAAAGTCTACAGACATTAATCACTAAAGGACCGTCGGATTTCGTACCACATGGACCAATAGTCATTGGATCTAGAGAAACTGCACGAGGTTTAGTCCTCTGGAGCACACAATAGAAAAGTCGACTTGCTAAATCGCAAAGTTCCGAAATCGTTGGGACCATCCATCAAGGAGGACATGTGGCAAGAACTCGGCACTTCACTGACTTCCAGACCAAGAATTTCAAAGAAAACAATTGCTCGAACTCGCGATGTGCGAAATTGTGATTCAATCGTGATCATCCATCAAGGAGGACACGTGGTGAGATCTCAGCATTTCGCAGGGTGTAAAGGTCAGAGATCAAGGCGGTGAGAATTCATGAATTACGAAAAAACGAATCGATCTAAGTCATTGGATCGAGAAAGATCGTGAGTCGTCGATCTGACACTATCAAGAAATTAGGAATCGGGAGGATAGAGGTGCACCATCCTCCGACTTCACAAAATGCGAAACCCCGACAAAGTTGCAGTTGTCGATCAAAGAGATATTTGGATCGTCGTTCCAGAGCCATCGTGATTTTGGCAATCGGGAAATCAGAAGCAAGAGTTCTGAGAACTCGCAAAAAGTGAAATCCCGACATGATCTGAGCCGTCAGATCATGGAAGAATCAGGACCGTCAGATTGGGAGCTCCAAAATTTTGGCATTTCGGGAGTCGGGGTTGGCTCACTCGCAAAGTCCCAACACGTGAAATCGCAATGCACTCGTATTTAAGCCCCCGATCATAGTCGAGGGTCACATCAGGAGACTTTAGGGGAGGAGCTAGGAAGTGCTAGACCCCTATCAGGATTTCAGAGATCAGGGATTCAAGAAACAACAGTTAAGTGGGGTTCACATGCAGGAGTCCCAAAATCCCGAAAATTGGACTGTGGTCATAGCATCGTGGTTGTGTGAATGAAGGATATGAGAGGAGATGAGGGCTCATTAAGCCCCTTTCGAAGTTCGAGAGTTGGAGAGTCGGGAGTGGATCACACGCCAATACTCTCAAGGTCGCGAAACGTGGCATGCTCTTTGTGGGCTAAGCCAGTGGTCACGAGTAGTGGTCATGTGGGGAAGGAGGTCATGCTCAGCTTATTCGTGTGGGGCTGAGTTCACATTTGGACCTATTCCACCATTAGAGGGGCTACAATCGCTACAGTTGCTACAGTTGTTAAATAACAGATCTCAAAGCCTTGAATCAATAGATCTTTCACTCAGATAGTCAGATCTAGCCAGATCGAAGTCAAAGAAGTGGTTTACACCACATTTTTCGGTCCGAAGTCACTGCAAGAAATTCGAAGACCCGATTTTCCACTCAGGAATTAGGTAAACGTGAAATCCTGTTTTTTAATTTTTTTGAATTCTTTAAAGATGGCCACGTCTAGCAATTTAGAACCAACTCAAGGATCGATTCTTCTTGGAAAGAATTATGAGTTTTGGTCTTTTCGAATGAGATCCTTCTTTCAAGAAAAAGAGTGTTGGGATCCAGTGGATCTTGGATATGTGGAACCAGATCCCACAGACCTTGTCGCCATGACCAACCAACAAAGAACTACTCAGGTAACACAGAGGAACAGAGAGAAGAAGGAAAAATTATGGATTCAAAATTCAATGGATGACTCTATTTTCTCAAAAATCACAGGCATTGTTACTTCAAAACAGGCTTGGGACATCCTTAAATCAGCCTACCAAGGAACTGATAGGGTCAAAACAATCAAACTACAGACCTTGAGGATGCATTTCGAGACTTTAAAAATGACAAAGTCTAAAAATGTTGATCACTTTATGACCAGAGTCATGGAAATCATAAACCAGATCAGATTGACTAGTGAATCCATCCTTGATCAATGCATTGTTGAGAAAGTACTCAGAATTTTACCAAAGAAATTTGAAACGATCGTTACAACAATCCTTGAATCCAAGGATCTATCAAATTTTTCAATAGATGAATTAATGGGCTCTTTGTTGACACATGAGACTAGACTACATCTCAAAGATGAGTCAATCGCAAATGCCTTCAAAACTCAATTCTCTTTCAACAGAGGAAGAGGCAGAGAAAAATTCAGAAGTCACCAAGGAAGAGGGAGCAGTCCAAGTAACCCTCACTCAAGTGGAGGTCATAGACAATAGAACCAGAATTCGAGTTTCCAGCCTCAAAGAAGTAGAGGGAGAAGATCAAATGACAAATCAAGCATACAATGCTATTACTGCAAAAAGTATGGAAACTATGAATCTGAATGCAGGAAGAAGCAAGCAGATCAACTCTTAGGTAGAGCGCATGTCTCAAATCATGAAGGAGAAACCTCTGATGGTATGTTTCTATCATGCCACAAGACTAAAGAACAACATAAAGATCTTTGGTTGTTGGATAGTGGATGCAACAATCACATGACAAGTAACAATGATTTACTTTCATGCATTGATTCTTCAATTTCCTCTTATATTACACTTGGAAATGATTCCTTAGTCAAAGTTCAAGGAAAAATAATTGTACCTATTCTTACTAACGAAAATGTAAAGAAAGACATAAACAATGTCTATCATGTTCCAGATATGAAACACAGTCTGTTAAGTGTAGGACAACTCATTGAACATGCTATAAGATACTTTTTCAGGGAGCATCATGTCAAATATATGATAAAACCCCCAACAGAAAATTGATTTATGAAATCCACATGACTCAGAATAGGATGTTTCCCTTGATCCTCAGAACTGCAAATCTGATCCAAACATATGCACAAAGTGCATCCACCCCCAATGAAAATATGGTTTGGCATACAAGATTTGGACATCTACCCTTTCAGAGTCTAAGACTTCTAGAAAAGAACTCCATGGTCAAAGGTCTCCCTATTTTCAAAGATAAAAATCCCCCATGTGAGTCTTGCATACTTGGAAAACATAAGAGAACTAGTTTTTCACAGATCTCCACTCAATCCAAACAACATCTCGAACTTGTTCACACTGACCTATGTGGACCAATGAAAACAGAGTCCATAGGTGGTAGCTTTTATTTTCTAATGTTTATTGATGACTTTAGCAGGAAAATCTAGATCTATTTTCTCAGACACGAGTCTGAAACTTTTTCAAAATTCAAAGAGTTCAAAGTTGAAGCTAAAAAGCAGAGTGGCAAATATTTCAAAACTCTCGAGTTATATGGAGGAGGAGAATACAACTCCAACGAATTTGAAAATTTCTGCAAATCACAAGGCATCATCATGCAAACTACAGTGAGGTATAATCCACAACAAAATGGAGTGGCTGAAAGGAAAAATCAGACAATCATGAACATGGCAAGAAGCCTTCTCAAAGAGAAATGTCTGTCAAATACATTTTGGGCTGAAGCAGTAGCATGCTCATCTTATCTCCTGAATAGATCTCCAACCACCAGTCTCAAGATGAAGGTCCCTCAAGAAGAATGGAGTGGGACAAATCTAAATGTTTCTCATCTAAGGACATTCGGATGCATAGCATACGCTCACATACCTTCTAAATTAAGGAAGAAAATTGATGATAGAAATGAGAAATGCATCTTTACTGGCTACAACGAAACATCAAAATCTTACAGGATTTACAATCCAATATCAAAGAAACTAATTCTCAGCAAAGATGTAAAATTTTTGGAAAATCAACTCTGGAACGAATCTGAAAATCAACAAATGGACAGTCAAAATCTAGTGTTGCCCAGTCCTGAAAATGCAAAAAATTCAGGATAGCCAATACCTCAATCTGATCTTCCAAGACTGCAGGTACAAGGACAATCTGAACTCTCAGGATAACTTAACTTTCAGCATAGATTCATCCTCTGAACTTCCAAACCAGAGAACTCGAAGTTTGAGAGAAATCCATTAGCAGTTGGATAACATTGAACAACACAACCTTTTTGCTTTAATTTCATGTCAACCTACATATTTTAAAGAGGAAGTTGAGGAGCCACATTGGGTTAAAGCCATGAACCAAGAGATTGACTCCATTGAGAAGAACAAGACATGGGATCTTGTTGATTTTCCCAGACACAAGAAAAATATTGGTGTCAAGTGGGTTTACAAAACTAAACTCAATGAAAAAGGGTAGATTGAAAAACACAAGGCAAGACTTGTTGCCAAAGGATTCTCACAACAACCAAGTACTGATAATGGTGAAAATTTTTCTCTAGTAGCAAGATTAGACATTGTAAGGACTATCTTAGCCATAGCAGCTCAACAAAAATGGAAAGTATACCAGATGGATGTCAATTCAACTTTCCTAAATGGTGTCTTAGAAGAAGAGGTCTATGTGGATCAACCACCTAGATTTGAAGTCAAAGAGAATCCATCCAAAGTATATCGGTTGAAGAAATCCCTATATAGCTTAAAACAAGCTCCAAGAGCTTGGTACAATAGAATTGACACTTACCTTATCAAAAGTGGTTTCAACAGAAGCCAAAATGGACCAACTCTTTACACCAAGATTGATCAACACGGTAAAATTCTGATTGTATGTTTATATGTTGATGACATGACATATACTGGAAATCTTGAGGTAACTAGTTTTAAACATGTCATGCAATATGAGTTTGAGATGATAGATCTTGGCATAATGAAATATATTTTGGGAATTGAGGTTGATCAATCAACCAAAGGAATTTTTGTGTGTCAGCAAAAGTATGCATGTTGGATGAAATTCTCCATGCAGACAGGTAGATCTCCTCAGAGAGCTAGACTCTTGACTCTAATATAGAAAGTGCTTATCATGGTCACTAACTTCCTTTTAGGTCTACACAAACTAATGCATGAAGAGGAAGGAGGAAATACGTACCTTTTAACAGTGTTTTTCCCTACACGCTCTGAGTTGAACTCCAATCTTGAGCTCCTTGATAAGCCCTGTAGAAAAACAAAGTACAGCCACTTCCTATTCTATCAAGATTAGTTCAAAGCAGACCTATCTACTTAGAGACAAATTCATGTAATGTCAAACACAAATTAGAAAGAAATAGGCCAAGCATATTACATTAATGAGGACAAAACGTTACTTACAGCCATAGATGGAATGTAGCAGTTTCGTCAAGTTCTCCTTGCATAACCCTTGCTCAAAAGCTCCACGATTAGAATGACGAGAGCTTCATTGATTAGCCTCCACTTCAATATGTGTTTCCTATGAGATCATAGGTTTCATGTTTCTCATCCCTTCTCCAAATATCACTTATGAGATCATAAGTTTGGTATCATTCTTCATCCAGCTCCCCCTTTCACCATGAGAAATCTTGCTTATATAGCCTTGGAGAGGCTCAACCACTTGAGATATCATTGGGGTGAGTTGAGGATTTTCCTCCTTGAGTTAGGGATCTTCCCTAAGATCATGTTGGACTAGGGATTTGAATCCAACTGCCTTCCAATATTGAAAAGATCTTTCCCCCATTCTCCTCAACAAACCAACTGTTGCCCAGAACAGGTAGTACTCCCTCAAAAGGGCCATCAAAGAATTATAGCACTCCCTAGCAAGGTTAGGGGGGTGCCATCACTCCCCAAAGTAGTAGCGCTCCTCCAAAAGGGAAGAGGTAGTGTTATAACACTCCCATATAGTGTATAGGGGAGTGCCAGCACTCCTAAGAGAGGTATAGAGGAGCGCTCTCCTCCAAAAACTTTATTTTTGTGGTTCTTTCAGATGGCAAGAGGTACATAACTCTAGTTAACCATTCCTCCTATTCCAAATCAAGTGTTTGATGTGTGTCAAGTGTCCTTCTCATGTCGTTATAGGAACAACATAGGAATCATGGCAGTATACTTTCCTTGACACTTGCGACACTTGTGAGCAAAATACGACACTTGTAATGATGACACTTGCGACACTATCGAAGTGAGTAATTTCGATGTGTAACAGATTTCCCCCCATAGTATGAAGTTAGAAGATGAGAAATAATAACTGAAATTCTTTGTAGACTTTCAAGCAAGGGTATATATGCAGAGAACCTGACAGAAGCTGCACACAAACATCCAACAAATATTATGACATGTTTCAAACCCAAGGTAGGAATACCTATGCTTGGGTGATCAAGACTGGCAAGATATGGCTACCATAAAATACACTGCGGATCCATAATTTTATTGATAAAAGGTATAGCTAGCGAGGGTACAGTGTGGATCTATACTCTTATGACCTGAACTGATCGTAGCCACGAGGAATACACAGTGGATCTACGATATGACAAGACATAGCCACGACCAATACAAAGTGGATCTATGTGACAGTATATGTGTCATGGTTCAAGAGAAACTCCGTCACAAACTGGGCAAAGTACATATTAGAGTGATCACTCAACCCAGGGTCTTCTTACCGATCTCAATGTAGTACGAATCTAACCATGTGAATAGATGTCCCGATGTCGAACATGGCAAAAACCACTTGATTACCGGTCAATGATGTAAGCCATTAACAAGCATGAGGGAAATCACCATTAATGTCACTGATTCCCAAGGTACCTTAGTACATTCCAATGAATGTTAATGGATGAGCTGAAGTCGAACATCCATGGAATCATCCAATCATAGGTCAATGATGTAAACCCATTGTTGGATGTGAGGAGGCATACCATTGAGGCATGCAGGTCCCAAAGTACTAATTGGTTTCTAAGTCTAGTCTCTGGATAATGTGTTGAAGTCGACAGGAATAGACTCGTCGAAGGAGGGCCTTGATGTATCCCCCATCAATGACATGAAACAGACACAAAGATGTAATTGGTAGATCAAGAGAACATGGACTGACAGGTATTGAAACAAGATATTTGTGATGGATGACTCTCGAGGCGGATACTTCCCTTGAACACTGAGGCACAACAGCATAAACATGACATGGACCAAAACACAATGATGCAATGGATACTGTGACTTTCCTCGGGTGACCCAAAGGAGTAAGAAAAACTCAGAGGATTGGTTTAGTGCAGAGGTTCAGCGGATTAATATGTGCACAAAGACAAAGTGTCGTGTTCAAGGGCGACTCTAAGAGTTACTTGGTAATGTTCTCAAAAACTGCTTGGCTTGCTTCTTTCAATTTTTTCCCCCATCCAGATAGATGAGTACCTCTTTTTAGTTTAATGAGATCGAGGAGGGTAACACATGCTCAATATAACTCACCTTCGGTAAGTTCCTCTTCCTTTGTTTAACGAACTCGAAGAATTAAGGGTTCAATCCCGTATGGGCCTATCGATGTTTGTTTTAAGGAGTCCAAAGACAGAAAACTTGAAGGTTTTTCATGATTATAGAGTCTGGAAAAACACTTAAAAGAGAACTCTCTCAGTTCCTTTTTCATAAAGTAGTCTGACGAGACCGAAAAAGAGATAAACTATCGCTCAATGGACGTTTTCTTCAAATACTTTAACGAGCGTGAAGAGAACAAGGTGCTCAGCAATCTTTTCATCTTTAGAGAGTCTAAAAAGAACTTAAAGGTGACTCCAATGTTGTCATTTTTCATAATGTTAGTCTCGCAAGGATGAAAAAGAGATAAATTATCACTCGAAAGATGCCCTTTCAAACCTTTTAACGAGTGGGAAAGGAAGAAATATCACTCGGCAATATTTTCATGTTTAAAGAGTTTGAAAAGAGCTTAAAGTAGACTCCAGGGGGTTCCTTTTTCATGTATCCATACAGGTCCGAAAAAAGAGATAAAAGTCTACCCGGATGCATTCTCATGTATTTTATGAGCATGAGAAAGAACAAAGACTAAGCTCGGTATGCCCCCAGCTTGAAAGCTAGTGGCTTAAGTCTAGAAAGATCATCAAAGGCTGGAGACATGCCCTCCAAGCTTCAATTCATTCACCAGCTCTAAGGTCATCAAAAATTTCTCTAGTAGATGAGAAAAAGGAGAAGGGTGGATGAAAAGAAGGTTCAGGAGAGGTGACTATTTCATTTTTTAACAAGCTTGACACAGGAAAAGAACTATGCTCAGGGCCTCTGTTTCATTTTTTAACAAGCTTGCCACAGAGAAGAGAAACTATGCTCATGGTTTCTTCTTGATCATGGATTCCAAGAGAATACCACTCTGGAAGGATACCATGTCAAGGGACAAAACTCGGTCATGGCCTCCAGAAGATCTTCATTGGATGGAAGAAAATCACTTGGGAAGGACCTCACGTCGAGGGTCGCGATAGGAGTAAGGAGATTAGGCTCCAATAATCCTACCAAATAAATCACCATGTCCACTACCAGATCCAAATTGTCGGAAGTTGAAATCATGGGAGATGATGAAATATCAACACCAGGAGGGGAGATAAACTATATATCTGCCTGAATTTCTTCACGAGGGGGAAGAAAAGAGGATCGGTGAGGGTTATTATCCTGAGGTAACTTTTCAATGCGAAACATTTCTGGAATAGATTCATTCGAAGGAAAAGTCGGGGAAATGCAGTCGATCACAGACGATAAGGAAATCAACCGTGATTGCATCGAGGAAACGTTAGGTGCCAATAGATGTTGATCATCTGACGAGGGAGAAGCGGATTGGGTAGAAACGTATGATGTTTCGGCTAGACTAAGTGGCATGGTGTCACCTAGTGCATCAAATTCCAATGGACGAGGTACAATCCAAGGGTCAGATGATTCCAAAGATTGATAAGCCGCAGTCGAAATCATATCAATGATGGAAATATGATGTGTAGTCGGTGGAAGTGGTGAAGGGAAGGTACCCATGAGGCTAGAATATTTCAGTAAGCCAACACCAATTCTTTCATATGTGATCTTGTGGTCTCCCAAGAAAGGAATATTGTTGGTAGCGGGAACGCGAGCATCGGTCGTGCAGAAATCCAACTGATCAAAAATGAAAAATTTTCCCTGATGAGGAAATTGGACACATCAGAAAACTGATGAGGCAATGGCAGTCATGGAATAAAACCAACTTCTTCCAAGTAACAAGTTGTAATCCAGGGGATCATCGACCACCTCGACATCAACAGTAATAGTTTTCCCACCCAATTGGATGGGCAGGGACTGTAAAAGCCCATGGGGATGAAAACCTCTCCCATCGAAGGCGTGTAACATCGTTGGGGATTTGTTGAGTGTTGGTGATTTTAAACCTTTCCAACATGCCAAAGACATAACATAAGTCAAGGCTCCCTCATCCAGAATAGTTCGGTGGATTTGTTGGTTATGAAAAACAACATCAACTTGGAAAGAAAGTTGGTGGGAGATTCAAGACTCGTAATTGTCCAAGTTGAACATGATCTAGTTGGATGACTCAGGATCAACAGCGCCAAGAGTGGCCAAGAGTGTTCTACGTTGACTGGGACAGTGTTATAGAACTTCTAACGTAGACATAGCACATGGTGCTTGAGCCAAATCTTCAACAATGTTGTAGTTATTGGCCACACGTGAACTAGGATTAAAGGTGGCTTTGCGGATAGTGCTCTTAGGAGGGCGTAAGATAGAGTCGAATGTGGGTTTCTGAATCTGGAGTGGTCCAGACGAAGGATTAACCGATGGAAGACTAACAAAGGATGATGATGGATCTGGTAAAGTACCAGTACCGTTAGTGTATTTTCCTTTGTCAGGGTTACTCGGTGTGTCGTATGTCTTAGAGTGAGTGGTCAAATTGATCCCATTAAACATATAAATATGTGCACTCGACGAGGCCTCATCATTAGGATCGCTAGAACTGCCCCTAGGAGAGGGGGTTTGAGCAACTATGGATTGTTTTTGTGGAAAAGGTTGAGTAAGCACAGCGGGTTGTGACTTCCCTTGGAAAATTTTGGCCACTTCATTGTGAATTGGACAATCTCGAGTGTAGTGATCGTCACCACAAATGATACATGGGAATTTCAGTTTTCGTTGTGGTTGTTTTTCGGTAGCAGGTGTTTGATTTTTGGGTTGTTCATTATTATTTTTTGATTTATTCTTTGTCTTCTTTTTACCTCCAGATTGTTGCGAAGGGGTAGATTGAACTGCATTCACCTTAGAGATCTGATTTTGGGGGGAGGTTGAGGAGGGTGTAGTCGATGTGGAAAAAGATTGAGTTTTGACGGAACCGATAACACCATCTGCATGAGATGAAGATGATGGTTTGGAAGGATCGGTATTAGCTCGAGCAGCATTCGGAAGAAAATCATACAAAGTACCAGATTGGGAATAAACAAAATCTAAATACTGAGCCCGAGCAATGGCTTGTTCCTCTGTGACCGCACCACCCATAGAGACATCGCGAGCGATTGGGGGTAACAGTGATTTAGTAAACCATTCCGCCAATAGTATGTCAGGAATGACTTCCTTGATCATCCTTCGTCATCACCTCCACTCATGAATATGGTCAGAGATATGCACAGAGTTAGCTTGAAAAAGGGAGATCAAGAGTTCAGTACCCATCTCATAGCAAATAGGCAGTTGAAAGTCCGTGAGGAAAGACATGGCAAGGGAATTGAAATCATGAAAAGAAGCATGTGGTAGTTCAATATACCACTTTTCTGCTGAACCGGTAAGTTTTCGCTGGAAAAGACACAAACGTATAGAATCATCCATGAGGGAGTTTGATGAATAACACGAATGGAAATTCATCACATGGTTGTTCGGATCTTCGCCACGGTTCTCGTCAAATTTTGGAATATCAGAAGGAAGATTAGCTGGAATGACTGGCCAAACCAGTGAATGCAAAATAGGATCATTAGTTAACCGAGACAAGTCTGGGAGATCCAGAGTTGCAAGGAAAGGTAGTTGTCAGTTAATGTGCGAATGATATTGGTGCGGCATAGGAACACCAGTAGGACCATAGAATGGGTTAGGTGGATAGTTGTAACCAGCAGGTCCTCCTACGTACGGTTGTTGTTGGCCAGGATAAGAAGGATTCGATGGTGCATGAGAAACATTGGCATAACCCGGTGGGTTCTGAACATTATAGGCCAGGTGATTTATTTTCCCATGAAGAGGGTAAACATTTTTCCCTTGAGAGTGGTAAGGAGTAGATCCCGGAGGAAGATACACATGAGGCCCATGAGGAGGATAAGATTGTGGTACCGGAGAACTCTAGGTGGTGTTTTGGATGTCACCTGGATAAGATTGCTCGTAAGATGTTCCAGAAGGGACCGTATTAGATACTCCTCCTAGTGGGTTATTATAAAAGTGCCCCCCAATGTGGGGTTGAGTAAAAGTGCCTCCTAAAGATACTCCCCAGGATTGTGAAGGGCTTCCAGCAAACGAGGGTTGCCCCCCTGCCAGCGGTGGATTTACGACCGGGATATAACTGGAAAATGGAGGTTGCCCTCTAGGAGGAGCATGAAAAGGGGACTGTCCCCCGAGAGGGGTTGTCCTTCCATGGAAAGGTAGTCCTCCAGGAGGAAACGGTTCGTTGGATGGTGGTTTCCCTCCAACTAGTTGTGTTTGGCCAGCAGGGGCCTACATTCTCAGGTGAGAAGATGTCCCAGCAGGATCATGTGGAACATGCAGCGTTGTAGAGTAAAAACTTGTAAAAGAAGGGGTAGAGATTGAAGTGCTTTGGGGATGAGTAGAGGTGATTATTCCAGCATTAGGATGGACTTGTGCTAGTGTAGAAGTAGGGTGAATAACCTAATCGACTGGGTGCTTCATGTTTTGACCGGATGGTCCTGTTTCACTAGGAGGGTCATGAGGTTGAAAGGGTTGTCGAAAGGATTTGAAATTTTCATAGAGATCATGTCACGATGAAGTCCTCCATACAGAACGAGCAGGTGTGGGATTGGCTTCTACTACGGTGCTAGGATGAACAGGAGTGCTATACTCGTCACCAAAGATTGGTTCTGTGGATCCCATATATGTTTCGGTAAAGATCCTCTCTGGTAATCATGGGATCTCTTCGTCTATGACATTCCCAAGGGAGTCTAAATGAACCAAAAGTGGTTCGAGAGGGGTTACCGACACAGATCTAGTGGGATTTTCAACCGTGAACAAAGTGCCTTCTGAGTTATCTAATGGAGGAGTAATAGCACTTCCAGCGTCAGATTGGTTTTCTACCTCTCTACGGTAGTTGTCTTCTGGAGGGTTAGGAGGTAAGGGTTGATAGCCTTCCAGAGGCAGCCCTTGCATCCCACATGATCGGCGAAGACCTTTATCATCTACGGGCTCAATTGTGGAGAAAAACATAACACGCTAAAAATCTAGGGCCAACTAACAAAAAGAAATAGCATGCACTAATAAAATATAGGAATCAACCAAGCAAACAAAAACTTCTCTCGATGATCGTACTAGTTGGTGATGAAATCCAACGTCGCATGATCAAGTCAATAAGCGGCTAGGATATGGTGGAACAGTTACAATGGTGACCTGCTTAATGGACTTTCACCTTGGTGCAAGATTCCACGCAGTAATTGTGGATTTACCCTCCAAGGAGATCGAGTGAATTTGACCAATGTCTATTCCAGGTACAGTGAGACTTCCCTTCACCATCACCTTGTGTAAGTACCTAAATATTATGGCAACTAAAGACACCAATTCTCAGTGAGTCCCTGGACGGGTACAGTCGACAGTCCAATCCGAAACATATGGACAGAATAACAAGTCTGAAATCAACCCGAGAGGCTCCCACACATAATCGTGGGTATACCTCCAAGAGACCCCTAATATATGATCTGACCACTGCAAACAGTTGAACCACGAAGGGATAATCTCTGTAATTCACTCGAATGTGACCTCGTGCGTAACCCCTGTGTGAGAGGGGGATCCCAGAAAAATAATACGACAATTGGATTTGACTCTCCCTAACTCAGGATGCTAATGTTTTTTTTGAAAACTTTGGAGAGTTGTACTCATAGCCTAATCCAAAGTGCTAACCCTAGTCTATTGTTGGTGGAAGATCCTAAAAACAAAAATGTTCTAGATAATTTTTAATTAGCGTTCGTTTTACAGTTATTCTTTACTCAAAGGGTGTACGAAAGTGAAACTGATGGAATGAGGACTCAATTCCCAAAAAGATGCATGAAAGATGATAAGCAATCATTTCTTTTCAATGAACGCCTATTTAAGGGAAAGAGAAAGAGTCATTTTCACTATCAAACACTAATATGAAAAGTCCTCAAACAATTGGTTCTCAATCAAATCTAATGCAATGCTAAAATATTTTCAAAAACGCCTTCTAATATGCAAACCAATCACTAATATGTGTCTTTGTCATTTGTATGTGAATGATGATTAATCCAATGCAAATACTTCTCCTACCAACTATCCTTTCAGATCAAGGAGATTCAGACAGGTATGATCAGATTTCGCACACATGACACACCCTCTTGCTATGATTGAAACAAGAAGAGAACAGAAAACAAAAGATAACAAAGAAAAATCAAACAATTCACACAAAAGAGAGATATTTAAGAATGATGACTTCAAAGAACCAGATAAGATGGTTCACATATTCCTAATGCCCTTCACCAGAGTTCTCGCTCAGTCGGATAGGAGAGAAGAAAGCAGTGGATTGATTTCAAGCTCTCAACAACAAAAACTCAAAAATAATGAAGAAGGCCACCAACTCTAAACATAAAAGTTCTTATTTCTCATAATGAGGGATGTCAAAGTTCAATGGGAAGAAGCATTGAATCACAAAGAATCTCAGCAAGTGAAAAAACAGGGTCTGGACCTCAAAAAATGCATTTTTTGAAAAGATTTTGTGCAAAAAGGGGTTGGCGCTCTGGTGTAAGGGACACCGGGGCATTATAAATCTTTGTCCATCATCTTTAGGGAGTGTTGGCACTGTGCTAACATGGGCACAGGGACGCCCGGCTTAAAAAACTCATAAAAATGTCCAAAAACCCAAAATTTCAGTCAAATTTTGACAGTCGAATTGAATGTGATGGGGTAAAGAGTCAATCATCATATGAAATCAAACATATGGGGTGAAAAAGGTCTAAAAAAAATCAAAGGGTAAGGCAAGGTCTATGAGGAAAAATCAAAACCAAAAGTTTTGATTCGATTCCCCGGTGGAGTCGCCAGTTTCTGTTAAAGGAAAATCTCCCTGCGGACAGGTAGATCTCCTCAAAGAGATAGACTCTCAACTCTAAGACAAAAAGTGCTTATCATGGTCAATGACTTCATTTTAGGTCTACACAAACTAATGCATGAAGAGGAAGGAGGAAAGATGTACCTTTTACTGGTGTTTGTCCCTGCACGCTCTGAGTTGAACTCCAATCTTGAGCTCCTCGATAAGCCCTGTAGACAAACAAAGTACATCCACTTCCTATTCTATCGATATTAGTTCGAAGTAGACCTATCTACTTAGAGACAAATTCATGTAATTTAAAACACAAATTAGAAAGAAACAGGCCAATCATATTACATTAATGAGGACAAAACGTTACTTACAGCCATAGATGGAATGTAGCAGTTTCGTCAAGTTCTCCTTGCCTAACCCTTGCTCAAAAGCTCCACGATCGGAATGACAATATCTTCGTTGATTAGCCTCCACTTCACTATGTGTTTCCTATGAGATCATAGGTTTAATGCTTCTCATCCCTTCTCCAAATATCACTTATGAGATCATAAGTTTGGTATCATTCTTCATCCAACTCCCCCTTTCACCATGAGAAAACTTGCTTATATAGCCTTGGAGAGGCTCAACCACTTGAGATATCATTGGGGTGAGTTGAGGATTTTCCTCCTTGAGTTAGGGATCTTCCCTAAGATCATGGTTTGACTAGGGATTTGAATCCAACTGCCTTCCAAGATTGAAAATATCTTTCCCACATTCTCCTCAACAAACCAACTGCTGCCCAGAATAGGTAGCGCTCCCTCAAAAGGGCCATCACAGTGTTATAGCGCTCCCTAGCAAGGTTAGGGGGGAACCAGCACTCCCAAAAGCAGTAGCGCTCCTCCAAAAAGGAAGAGGTAGTGTTATAACGCTCCCATATAGTGTATAGGGTAGCGCCAACACTCCTGAGGGAGGTATAGGGGAGCGCTCTCCTCCAAAAACTCAGTTTTTGTGGTTCTTTCAGATGGAAAGAGGTACATAACTCTAGTTAACCATTATTCCTCTTCCAAATCAAGTGTTTGATGTGTGTCAAGTGTCATTCTCATGTCCTTATAGGCATGACATAGGCATCATGGCAGTATGCTTTCCTTGACACTTGCGACCCCATCGAAGTGAGTAATTTCGATGTGTAACAATGCAGCAGACATCATCAAAAGATTCTGCATGGAAGAATGCAATCCAACAGAAACTCCTATACCCCTAGGCACAAAATTGAGCAAACAAGATGAAGGACCTACAATGGACCCTACCCTGTACAAAATTTTAGTAGGGAGTTTGTTGTATCTTACAGCAACTAGGCCTGATATTATGTATGCAGTCAGCCTTGTTTCCAGGTTTATGGAATCCCCCAAAGATTCTCACTAGAAGATGGTGAAAAGGATTCTAAGATATGTTGCAAGAACTCTCAATTTTGGCTTATGGAACACTTCGTCTGATGATAATCATCTCTTTGGTTACACAGACAGTGATTTTGCAGGCAGCCTAGATGATAGAAAAAGCACCTCAGGACATGTTTTTCACCTAGGCAAGAACCTGATTTCATGGGCATCAAAGAAGCAACCCATTGTATCAATATCTTTTGCAGAGGAAGAGTATTTCGTTGATACCTCAACTTCTTGTCAAGCTATGTGGCTAAGAAGAATATTGAAAGATATGTCACATATAGAAAATGAGTCAACTCCTATCTTCTGTGACAACACCTCAACAATTGCTCTATCCAAAAATCATGTGTTTCACAAGAAAAAAAAGCATATTGATACTTGTTTTCACTTCATACGCAAGCTTGTCAATAATGGTGACATTGCACTTCAATTCTGTGTCTCTCGAGATCAGCTCACATATATCTTTACAAAGACACTAGGAAAATCCATTTTTGATTTTTGAGAGACAGCACTTGGCATTATGAGTGCTGATGTTTGTAACTGTTGAGTTTAAAAGGGAGTGTTAAATATAATGTAACCTCAACAATCTGATTGTGCACTACCAATTATCCTGGCTAGTTGTATTATCATTTCATGATGTTCTTGATTTGCTTGAGCCTATTTAGCTCGGCTCTTTTCTCTTTTCTAAATGTACTCTTTTTCTCATATACTCAATATACTGAATACTATTTCTGCTATGTTGTTTGTATTCTCTACTTCTCATTTTATCACTTCTTATCCACTAAACCTTTAACCTGGAACCAAAGAAGTGCCTTTCACGGTATTACTTGTTTTAGATTATTTCAGAGAAGGAGATCACCACAAATTACTTCTTTTAATAAATGGAGATCAGAAGAGGATAACCAAAGCACTGGTTCATCTAATGGGAGATCGTCTAGGAAATATTTTAAGTCTATACCTATAAGCATGGCTTAGCAAGGCAGCGCCACTGCTTGTGACACTGGAGAGGGGTTCCTTAAGGGGTAAATGAAGTTTAATGTTGTTACAACTCATTTGGTTTACTAAATTCCAATGTTCGTGGATTATGACCACTCATGATTCAACTTTTCTCTAAGCAACGGGTCTGTTCTACTCAGCTAACTTCTAAGAACTTTAAGGCTTTTGATGGACAGTGTGGAGACGTGAATAAGGACATCAAGGCACGCTAATGGCCAAGGATGATCATCTTGTTAAATTAAGTTCATTGATAATTTGAATTAGTTTAATTAAAATTTTGAATTTTGTGAGATAGTCCCTGTCTTGTAATTCTACCATACAAATTTTGCATATTTGTAACATTTAAGAGTGTTGGGGAGTTATTGTCCTACTCTCTATTAAAATCATATTTTCTTTTGTTTGCCATGATTGAATGGTTGTAGTTTTTTTTTTGTTTAATAATTAATCTTTGGCTAGTAGAATGCTGAAATTTCTAGCATTTATTCAATATTAAAATGATTTTCTTATACCTAATTTGATTCCGATTCATTCATTCATACATTACCTAATTGTAATGTATATTTAGGTGTCTTGGATATAAGGAGATCTATCATAAAATATGTCTCACAACAGTCCAGAAGACATGTTGGAGGTGCAGTGACCCCTCAGAAATCAGAGTGACCCCTCAAGATGGAAGTGGAGTGACCTCTCAGGAATCCAAACTCATGCAAGTCACACAGGCGAGATCATGAAGCCAATTTTATTAGAGAAGCTGCAGTGGTGCTTGTCTTCTCTTGGCTTGCAGAAAAGGTGATGAACAAAAGGAAGGAGCAAGATGTCACATTAATTGTTGTCAAGGTAGAGATCTTTGGGATTTGGTGACAACAAATTCTTCCAAAGATGGATTTTCCTTATTTCCTGTAATAAAGATGCAAGTGCCGAATCTGACTGCTATGATAAGGGACTACTATAATAAGGGAGTAGATTAACAAAAGCAGTAGTAGGTTAACTAAACAGCAAACAGACCCGTCAACCTAAAAAATTACCCTCCANAACGGGTCTGTTCTACTCAGCTAACTTCTAAGAACTTTAAGGCTTTTGATGGACAGTGTGGAGATGTGAATAGGGACATCAAGGCACGCTGATGGCCAAGGATGATAATTTGATAATTTGAATTAGTTTAATTAAAATTTTGAATTTTGTGAGATAGTCCCTGTCTTGTCATTCTACCATACAAATTTTGCATATTTGTAACATTTAAGAGTGTTGGGGAGTTATTGTCCTACTCTCTATTAAAATCATATTTTCTTTTGTTTGCTATGATTGAATGGTTGTAGTTTTTTTTTTTGTTTAATAATTAGTCTTTGGCTAGTAGAATGCTGAAATTTCTAGCATTTATTCAATATTAAAATGATTTTCTTATACCTAATTTGATTTTGATTCATTCATTCATACATTACTTAATTGTAATATATATTCAGGGGTCTTGGATATAAGGAGATCTATCATTAAATATGTCTCACAACAGTCTGGAAGACATGTTGGAGGTGGAGTGACCTCATAGAAATCAGAGTGACCCCTGAGGATGGAGGTGGAGTGACCCCTCGGGAATCCAAACTCGTGCAAGTCACACAGGCGAGATCATGAAGCCAATTTTATTAGAGCAGTGATGCTTGTCTTCTCTTGGCTTGCAGAAAAGGTGATGAACAAAAGGAAGGAGTAAAGTATCACGCTAATTGTTGTCTAGGTGGAGATTGTTGGGATTTGGTGACAACAAATTTCTTTAAATTTCTTCAAAGATGGATTTTCTTTATTTCCTGCAATCGAGATGCAAGTGCCGAATCCGACTGCTATGGTA
This sequence comes from Picea glauca, assembly GCA_000966675.3. Classification (NCBI taxonomy): domain Eukaryota; kingdom Viridiplantae; phylum Streptophyta; class Pinopsida; order Pinales; family Pinaceae; genus Picea; species Picea glauca. The sequence goes on from JZKD02S1995880.1 coordinate 24,109, forward strand.
AGGGACTACTATAATAAGGGAGTAGGTTAACAAAGAGAGTAGGTTAACTAGAGAGCAAACAGACCCGTCAACCTAAAAAAATTACCCTCCATGGATGGATTTTGAATTGCCGGTTGTGAGCCAATTTGCTTGTCAATTAAAAATCGTAGACCCGTTTACCTCTTTCCTTAAAACTGACAGAAAACCTCTTTCTTTAGAACTGACAGAACAAGCATTATTGTTAAAACCGTCAATTTTGATCGACTTTACCTGTTTGAAAATCCAACCCTGCTACCCTCTGCTCCCAAAAGATATTGAAATTTGTTAAATTATACCCGCAATCTAGACATGTCTGGGAATGTGTGCTCAATGTTTTGTCAGAAACCCATCGAAGAAAAATCCACACAGTAATACATGTACAATATAAGTCTGAAAACAACGAATACACTACCCTCTGCTCCCAAAATATAATAAGAGGTAAAATCAGTCAACCAAATAACCGAATAAATTTAATATTAGTAGTAAACCACGAATACTGTAATAGTAGTAAACCACGAATTCATGGCTATATACACTGCCTATACGCAAGTGTAATAACAAACATAATTGTTTATTCAATGTTGTTTTGTATAATAACTACAGTTATGG
>JZKD02S1995892.1:0-14961 GCA_000966675.3 Picea glauca
AGGTATACATACCCTACCACCTTCTGGATTTAAACCTATGACCTCCAAAGAGGAAACACATGTTCTTAATCATTAAGCCCACTCACGTTGTATTAACTAATTCCTACAATTACATTTGAACCCCTACTGTTGAAACCAAGCTTCCTAGAGGCATCTTGTCTCAAGATTATATCTAAAACCATCAATGCATCTTGGGCTTTATAAAAAACCTCCCCTTGAATAAAAAACTATAGAACTTTCATTAAGCTCTTTGCAACAAATGTAATTTCTATCTTGAATTTCTCCCTTCTATCTTTTCTTCTCTTTTTTGATTGATCAATCTTGTTGGGGCTTCCGTATCCAATAGGTCTAATTAAAAAAACACAACAATAAACGTGTAAGCATTACACTCTCATCCCAACCTATTTGAATTTAACACTAGAGCATAGAATTATGATATTAAAAAATGGATGTATGATCCTTAGTCCTACAACCACCCTAAAACTGTAAATAATGCTAAGACTTGAAATATGAAATTATCATGCTAATACTCTAAACTATGCACTATCCTCGCTATCATCATGAATCATGAATCCTTAAACATGAAATGCAAACCTAGTATCCTGAGTAATAATTGATAAATCTGAAACCCCTAGCAACAAAAGTTGATAATCATCTTCAATACTAAATCATGACCCTCTAACCCTCAGCCATATAAACATGCATCTTCTATTTCAAATATGGACATCATAAAAATTACATCATAGGCCAAAGATTCAAGTATGCTAGCCGCCCTTTGGATTAGCAATTCGAGCATTCGCTCCAATGCTAAGACAATTTATATATTTTTGTAATACCCTTATCCTTGCTAGAAGTTGTAATGTTAAATATGTTTTGAAAACTTTGATTTTCCCCAAATAAATTGGCATCCCTTAAATATTGAAACTAAGCTAAAACACGCGATAAAGAGAAGACCTTATAACCCAATCAGAGAGGTATACATTGTAATATGAATACTAACTAGAGTAGGTAGAAAATGCATTGACAGAAGATTCCAATGAACTGTGGCTTCTAACACTGAAAATTTTTAAAACTATATGCTAAAACAAACAATAGAGAGAAAACCTTATAACCTAATCAAACAATTATACATTGTAAAATTGATAATCACTACTAATCAGAGTCGGTAAAAATTCTCACATTATTTAACCCTCCTCATCTTGGGTAAGGATAGTACTAACTAAAGTAAGGACAAAATCCTTACCTTCTTGAACTTTTTTCGTCATCAATAGCAATAGTGCATTTAATGTTGTTGTTTCTAAGAGGCCCAATGATAAACAAACTCTTCTCTCCATCGTACTTTGACATTATCCATAATTTTTCTGCACAAGATTTTACTAACAAGATCTTGTTGTTTACCCCCACATTCACCACTAATTTTGATTTTAACCTACAATCAAAGGATGGAAATTTATCATTTGCCTTACTAAAATATAATAAATAAGACAAAACTTTACTATACTGAAACCAAACACAGAACATTTTCAAATACAACACAAATTACTATTCAAATACAAATAAGTAGGATGGTCTAAGAAATATTGATAACAACCAACATCAGAGCCGAAGAAAAGCATTCCTTCACCTCCTGAACCAAAACAAACCCAACTTAGAAGTAATTCATTTTTTACAAAATGACATTCTTCAACCATTGATTAAAAATCATGATAACATTACTAAACCCAAATCAAACACTAAACATTTATAAATGTAGTATACTATTTTAGTAGAAATTACTAATTCAATTAAAACCATCGCACAAAACCTACATCAAAATCGGACACATCCACAAAACTTATAAAAACTCCCAAGCGAGAACAAACCCAACATAAAAACAACTACTTTTATAAAACCACTTTTTTAATTGGCTATTAATTCTAAACATAATATGCAATTCAGTGTAGAACGAGCAATGTAGCTAAACATTTGCAGATATAGAAAAAATTACCATTCAATTAAAAACAAACAAGATGCCTTGAAAATGATAGAGGAAAACTAACCTCGCGGTGCTATGTAAAACTTCAATACGATAAATAATCCAAACCCACCTCCAATAAACTTACATTTCACTAGATAATCCAAACCCAATTTAGATAAAGCTCCCCCAAGTTGATATATCCGAAACCAAATTAAACATAATTCGAAAAATGCAATGTATAATAGAGAACACCAATTTTCAACCAAAATCTCATGAATAATTTAAAATCTAGTACTCGTACACCCCAATTTTAAGATAATTTTACAATTCAAATACAAACAAGTTCAAAGACCTAAAATTATTCAAAAAGGTAACTTTGAGCTCTTACCCAACAATGTGAAGAAAACACTGCAACAACAAACACTTTAACAATTGAAAATTGGAATGAAAACACCAACAAATGAGACATCTAAACGCTCAACTCTTGAATCATCGATTCTTTCTACTATTTGTTTTTTAGGTCCTTTGCCAACTGTAAAAGTTTTGCGACCTTCACGACACAATCCTGCTTTGTATGATAATTCAAGTATAAGAGCAGTTTTTCAAACATTCAAAAAAAAGGCCATAAAACTAATTAGAGCACAATTGGGCAATCTAGCAAGATGGAATACATAAAACCACTCATATAATTAGAATTATAAAACTTTCAAAGAGTAAAACTAGCAAATATTGATACCCGAATTATCCTTATTGCTAATAGAACATTCCAAAATAATGCTTTGTTCAAGAAAAACAAAATGCTTAATTCAATAATTTTAATTCCAAACTCAAGTTGAGAGTAAAGAAAAATAGTTTGTAATAAATAAAGGGAGCTTTTATTTTACCTCGAGATGCGCAACAAAAGTCATGCTGAAATGATTGGAAACAATGAGGGTCTGCAAGGGGATAGATTGTGCATCAAATTTGTGTTGTTCAAAGGATCAACTTAAAGGAATCGAAACACCGATTATTTGAAATATAAAATCGTTTGTAGCACCCCTCTCACCCTCCCATATATCCATTTTGGAAAAAAAACAAATTGAAAAAGTGATGCTACTCTAATTTTTGTAAAGAGTAATCAAGCAAATAGTTGACAATGACATTGTTGTCAGTGGCCCATACCAAGGGTAACATGGCAGCCTTATAAAATTGATGTTTTCCCATCCTGCCTCTTCAAATTGGCGGTTGTATATTAAATTAGCATATCCTCAAAGCAGGGGAAATTCAACGCCAAAGAGAAAAGTATAGAATAATTTCTATAAAAAAAATTATACATATATTATTTCACGAGTAGCATTGGAATAGTATATTAATCATTTCTATGTATAATGTATAAAGGTAAATAGGAAAATTGATTAGGTCAAAGTATGATTGATAGGAACAAGTTGAACAGTTCATGTATAGAAGTATGGATCAAGTCGAACATTGCATATATAGAAGTATGATCACAACATAGAAGAATCTAGAAGGTAAGTGACAAAGAAAATAAGCGTGTTTTATTTTTATTTTTTGTAGTGAGACATAAGCAATATCCTTCATTTTTTCATAGCATTTGAAGGAGAATGATGGTGTTATGCTCATTCCTTCTATAGTAGTAGTGCGTGACATTGTCATGAAAGTCAAACCTTGATGTTCAATGTTTCTAATGTCAATGGTAGACCTTTTTAAAGTCATTCCTTGAGATTTATGTATACTCAATGCCCAGGCCATCTTAAGGGGGATTTGTTTCTTGTTACTCCTTTGTATGGGTGGAGTTGGTACATGTTGTTGATCTGAAATGATCTTTGAAGACTTAGTTAAGTTTTTAAGCATGAGTTCATTAACCAATTAGGAATTGACGAAAGAAGCATAAACTAATGAGATATAATAGCAGCCATAATAAGAAATGCATACAAGAATGTAAGCACAAAGAACATAAAACCATAACAACAAAGTTGTTAATGGAGTTTGACAAGATTGCCTACATCTCTGGGCCTTTGTCTCAGTGGGTGAAGCTTTATTTTTTCTCTTCAATGCTTCAAAGGTACATCAGAAAAGTGTCAAACGGATTATAAATTGGTTTGGTTGTGTTATGCTCGACCTCAAGAATCCAACACAACTGACGACACTGAAAACGGTTGAGCATAGCTCGTGGAATTGGCCCACAAAGTTCCCCTCCTCAATGGCTTCCCTGCATAAAAATGGATTTGTCTTTCAAATTCCTCATCATTTCTCATGTTCTAAACCTCTCTAATGTTGCCAAGAACCCTTGATTTATATAGATTTGAAGTAGGCATCAACCTCCCAAGATTTGGCCTCAAATCGAGCTCCAAATCTCCCAATAATGGGAAAAATCCATTAAAAACAACTAAAATCAGCATAACCTAAGGTTAAAAACCCAAAAATTGGACAAATACAGGGCGCAGCCCCTTTTCTCCGGGCTCCAGGTCACAAGGGTAAGTCCATGTATCGACAGGTTGGCGTGCCCCTGGTCATTAGCCCCTAACTTCGGTCCTTGGTTGTTGGCATGGCCATATGGCCATAGCCTTAGCTCCCACACACTCTGCTCTAACCTTGGCTCCTGGTCTTTAGCCCCTGGTCGATCAGGGCTAGCCCTCGCCAACCGCGGCTTATCCCTTAACATGCGCCACCAACTAACTTAAAACCAAATTTTGTTGCGTATTGTAACAAGTCCCACCATATCGCAGTCGGTTAGCTCTTGGTTGTGAGTCTATTTCGCCCACGGAGTTCGAGGGTTCAAAACCCCCCAGAAGCCATAACAAATTTTTTAACTAGTCGACATTGGAAAAATCTGGGGTGCCATGTGGCGCCCTCTGATTGGGACACATGTCACCCTGTGATTGGACCGTACCACACAGTCAGCGCATGGTCAGTTGCCACATCACCATCGTACAACCCATTCACATGTCCAGTCAGCTTCCACATCAACTTCTGTACAACCTAGTCACATGCCCAATCACCTGCCACATCACCTACCGTACAACGACATGTCATGCTACGTCATCATCCGTACTACACAGTCACCCTGCCACATCAACATCTGTACAACTCAGTTGTCATCTGTACTGCCACGTGTCATCCTTCCATTGGGCCACGTCATGTATGAACTGCCACGTGTCATCCTATCATTGGGCCACATCATGTACGGACTGCCACGTGTCATCTGTACAATGCCACGTGCCAAATCCATACAGGTGCCAACTCAACCCAAAAATGCCAAATTTGAGTGACACGTGTCACCTCATGATGATGCCACATCATCATGATGTCATGCTGACATCACATTTTGTACTACTGACGTCAGCAATACGGCATGTTGACTTTGACCAGTTGACTTTTTTTGCATGTTTGGGAAATCAGTCAGAATGCAATATCTTTCGCATACGACGCCCATTTGCGAAAAAAAATATATGGTCGGAATCAACAAGACGAGATGGATGCAATAGCATTGGTTTTGTCTGATTTTGAGCACTTTTATTTTTAGGCCTTCCTGGATCCATTTTGGATCATGCCTCCCCACTAAGACCTTTTGGTCCTCCAAAAGGGTATTAACTAGTCATCAAGTGTGGGATAGGCCACCCCACTTGTTCTTTGTCTTTAAACTTTGTCCTATGCACCTGTCTCATAAAGATCAATTGCAAAACAACCATGGCAACTAACAGCATATTGTTAGCTACTTGTACTCTTTCACATCTAATTGAAGCCACTACCATCCATGTTGAAAACATTAGCAGCGATAACATCATAAATATGACTGCAAATGAGCTAATATGTTTGAAGTACTTGCATGACATTAGCTTATCTTGAAGCAAAGTATGATTGAACTTCCATTCTACAACCATCTCATGTTCATGCTTAAGAGCAATTGCTTGATTTCGCACAATTATAGGTGTGTTGCTTGCATAAGTTGCCTTCCTTAATTGTTCCATTGTTTGAAGAGATTGATTTGATTTTAAGTGATGAGCATGTATAACATATTCATTGCCTTCTTTAGTTAAGTGATATTGATTATGTTCCCTGTAGAAGATTGTTTTTCGATCATACAAATAAGGATTTCCTAAGACCATTCCACATTCATTGAGTGGCACCACCTCACACGTTACCTCATCCACAAACTTTGATGAAATTGCAAACTTTAAAGTGCATTGCTTTGTTATATGCAATTTATGATTGTTGCTTATCCATTTAAGTGAGTAAGGTTTATGATGCATCTTAGTATTTAATCTCAATTGTTTAACCACTTCCTCTGAAATCAAGTTAGATTGAGATCCACTATCTATCAATGTATTGATCTTAGTGTGTTTCATTATCACCCTTATGTGAAACAACTTGCATCTAGAATCATATCCATCGCCAATTTTACCTGTCAAATGAACTGTTGTGATCTTAGTCTCATCACCTGAATCATATCCCAAGTCTATTGGTCGTGTTGTTGTTGCAATTATTTTCCTCCCTCTCCTTTCTTTGAACCATTTTGGTCTCTTCTCGGGATGCAATTGCCAGTAATGGTCATCATCGTGCCCTTCTTTCTTGCAATGCTTGCAAGAGAGCTTATCTTCCCTTCTTGTCATTGAATTTGCTTTCTTGCCATTCCCCTTCCTTTTGCCCTCTTTCCTCGAAGATGATTCCCCTGATACACCAACTCATGTTTTCCCTGCTTCAATGTATGTTGCTTGAACAGAAACCTCATCAAGATTAGTAGGTCCAAACTTAAATACAGTGTTACGAATATGTGCAGGTAAACGTCCTATATACTTCATAAGAGTTTCTTGGGTATGCAATGGAATATTTAACATTAATGCCATCTTACGAAATTCATTTGTGTATTCTTGCACCGTTTGTCCCTTTCTTAGTTTAAGATCTTGCCATTCAATTAAAGCCTTCTCTTTATAACCCAAAGGATAAAATTGCTTTCTAAGTGCATAAACAAAATATTTCCATGATGGAAATACATTACCAACTTGTTGTGTGCCATTTTGCAACTTACTTTGCCACCAAATGAGTGTTGTGCCTGCAAGACGAAGCGATGCCAACTTGATTTGAGTTGCCTCATCCTTGATTTGACCCAATTATCAATTCTCTCAGCATTGACTTCACCATCATACATGGGAAATTCAAACTTCACATCAAGCTTAAGTAAAGGCATATCATGTTTATGTTTATGGGAATGTTTTCTTGCGGTGGATTTGGAACTTGTACTTGAAGAAGAATAAGTTGATGGAGAAGAAGGAGGTGAAGGAGGAGGTTTAGAAGGATCCTCTCCTTATTCACTTTTGTCTTGTTTAGAATATTCCCCTTGGAAAGGCCTCTTCTGTTCCAAGTAATCCTCATATAAGACCTTTACCATCTTAGACATGGCGAATAAAGTTTTTTGCAACTTGATCTCATTCTGAGACATGCCTTCTTCCTATGCCATCTCCTCACTTTGAGAAGACCACTTCATGATCCAATCTCTGGACCCCTTTCTACAAGCTCGCCTTCACCACGACTCAGTGTTTCCCTAGTAATCATGCAAACTCAAAAACCAGTCATCAACCTGCTCTGATACCACTTGATCCGAAATGATCTTTTAAGACTTGGTTAAGTTTTAAAGCATGAGTTCATTAACCAATTAGGAATTGATGAAAGAAGCATAAACGAATGAGATATCATAAAATCCATAATAACAAATGCAGATCAGAATGTAAGCACAAAGAACAACAAAGTTGTTAACGGAGTTCGGCAATATTGCCTACATCTCCATGCCTTTGTCCCAGTGGGTGATGCTTTCTTTTTTCTCTTCATTGCTTCAAAAGTACATCAAAAAAGTGTCAAATGGATTACAAACCGGTCTTTCTGTGTTCTAATCGACCTCAAGAATCCAACACAACTGATGGCATTGAAAACGGTTGAGCGTAGCTCCCAGAATTGGCCCGCAAAGTTCCCCTCCTCAATGGCTTCCTTGCATAAAAATGGCTTTGGCTTTCAAATTCCTCATCATTTCGCATGTTCTGAACCTCTCTAATGTTGCCAAGAACCCCTGGTTTATATAGATTTGAAGTGGGCATCAACCTCCCAACTTCCTCCCAAGATCTGGCCTCAAATCGAGCTCCAGATCTCCTAATAATGGAAAAAATCCATTAAAAACAACTAAAATCAACATAACCTAAGGTTAAAAACCCCAAAATTGGACAAATATAGGGCGCACATCCCCTTTTCTCCAGGCTCGAGGTCACATGGGTAAGTCCATGTGTCCACAGGTTGGCACACCCATGGTCGTTAGCCCTTAACTTTGGCCCTTGGTCGTTGGTATGGCCATATGGCCATAGCCCTAGCTCCCACGTGCTCTGCTCCAGCCTTGGCTCCTGGTCTTTAGCCTCTGGTCGGTTGGGGCTAGCCCTCGCTTACCGGGGCTTATCCCTTAACACGCGCCGCCAACTAAATTAAAAGAAAATATTGTCATGTGTTGTAACAAGTCCCACCATATCGCAACCGGTTAGCCCTTGGTTGCTAGTCTGTTGCGCACATAGAGGTCAAGGATTCGAAACCCCTAGAAGCCATAACAAGTTTTTGAACTAGCCGACATTGGAAAAATCCAAGGTGCCACGTGGCACCCACTGATTGGGCCATGTGTCACCCTCTGATTGGACCATATCACATAGTCAGTGTACAGTCAACACACGGTCATCTGCCACATCACCACCATACAACCCAATCACCTGTCCAGTCAGCTACCACATCAGCTTCTGCACCTGCCACATCACATGTTGTACAGTCACGTGTCATGCTACATCATCATCCATACTACACAGTCACCCTGCCATGTCAGCATCCGTACAACCCAGTTGTCGTCTGTACTGCCATGTGAGCCTACCATTAGGCCACGTCATGTACAAACTGCCACGTGTCAAATCCGTATAGGTGCCAACTCAACCCGAAAATGCCAAATTTGAGTGACATGTGTCACCTCCTGGTGATGCCACATCATCATCATGACGTCATGTTGACATCACATGTCGTACTGTTGACGTCAATAGTACAACCTGTTGACTTTGACCAACTAACTTTTTTGCTTGTTTGGGAAATCGTTCAGAACCCGATATCTTTCGCATACAACGTCCATTTGCAAAAAAATATATATGGCCGGAATCAATGCGACAAGATGAACACAATAACGTTGGTTTCGTCTGATTCCGAGAACTTTCATTTTTAGGCCTTCCTAGATCCATTTTGGATCAGTTGTGGTTGGGTTTCGTCCCATGGAGGGCCAATTTATTTATCAAATTCCACAACAACATATGTTGGAAATTTTGGAGGGTTACTTCCTGGTGCATATACAATTTGCATGACTACTCTGAGAGCACCATTGAATAATCCTACCTGGACCCATAAATTGCATGATATCATAACTCGTTGGCCTATACATAGGAAGACATGTTTTCCAGTTGGTCATCATTTTGTTGCTGTGCTTTTGAAGCACCAAGAAATTCTCCGTAAATTTGTGTGATTGGCATATTCAAGAATTGAAGCATGATCTTGTTATGGTTGTCCACAAGAATGTTTTTTGCAAAGAGGTGGATTGAAGTGTCAAATATTTGACATTCTTCAATGGATAAGAATTTGTCAGTCCTAGACTGAAGGAGGTTCCAATCATCAATTGTCGGTGTAGCATTGTGAATGTTGGTTAACAACTAACGGAAGCAATACTGGGTGCCAGAGATGCCTTGTTGTCGAAATTTTGTTTCCAACTTGATTACATTGGCAAAGGATGTCCATAATCTCCTCCCTAGAGTTGCTCCTGCATAAATAGGTTTTTCCATTAGTGGTGGTAGTTGACCCAAGTCGCCCACAATAATTATTGAGCGGTAACCAAATGAGTAGTGGTTTCTTTCTGGAAATGCCTCACGCAAGTGACTTTCAATCTGTACAAAATGTCTAGATACTATGAAGCTCATTTCATCAATTAGAATGTAGTGAATATGTTTCATCTTTTTTTGGAATATTGTAAGGGATTGACCATGTAAAGGCCTCATGTCCTTAATAAGGATCCTAAGTTTTGCATGTATAGTGGTTACATATATGTTAAATGTTGCAACTCCAATAGGGGCAAGAAACAATATTGGGGTGTGGCCAGATGTTGCTTGAGAAGATAGTGTTGCTTTGATGCAATGTATAAGGTAGGATTTTCCTGTGCATGCAGTGCCTTGGATGATCATCTTCAATGGATATTTTGGTTCTCTTGCTTGTAAGTGTTGGAGGATTATGTCGAATCCACATTGTTGATGTGTAGAAAATGTATTTCTGGAAGGAAATAGTGGATTGAGTTCTTGTAGGACTTCTACATTCCTTCTATTGTAGTTGATGAATTTTGGTGCAATGTCCAGTGTATCTTGTGTTACTTCGAGTTGATCCCATGGGTGGGAAGTGTCAATCTCTCTGAGTCCCAACATATCAAGAGAAGTGAAGTTAATATTTTCCATAGGGGGCAACCTTGACAAAGATTGTCATTCATTCATCTCCATGTTTAGTTCTATATTAATATGGATATCCTCACCTTCAAATGTTTTCTGATTAGGAGTGGGAACATGGATGTGATCAACATGGTAGTCATTTCTTATGATCTCCCAATTAGTCAAAACAACTTGTTTTGAAAGACCTATATATTCAGAGAAGGAATGAAAGGGTTTATATAAAAGTAGCTCACTCCAGTAGAACTCAACAAAGGTATTGGAATGTTTTTTTGGTATCGTAGTAAAAAGTGACCATACATGGACAACTACGGGGATGTGTCTTTTTTTCCACTTTTCATTTTTTCATGCTTGGTTATATGTCCAGTGTTTTGTGAGGTCAATCAAACATATATGGTCAAGAAAAATGAGACTTATTAGATATGCATCAATGAAATTGGATCCAGATAATCAGTTAGGAAAATCATAAGAGACTCAGCGGAATATTTGATGACCAACATTGAGTTTGGTGAAGGTGCGGCTGCATGTGACAAGGGGAAACGTATGGAGCATATGACAAGTTTCTTGGGCACTTATGTCCCGATCTACAATTGATTTTGAGTGAAAATCTCAATAAGAAGTTGAGGCAGGGTATTATGAATGTGATATAGATGTAATTATGGTCAACATATGGTGGTAGGTCTCTGATCTCCCCTCTGCTTTGGAAGCATAATTGGAAATGTATTTTAGAACTACATAATGAGAGATGACTAGTTGGAAATCTACATTTTCTCTCCATGTTTGGAGTATGTTAGGATTATGGATGTTTAGGCTCTCATCATTGTGTGTCGGGTGATATGTCTTTTGACCCATTTCATCAACGTAGAGTGATGACTCCATTTGTACCTTCCAAGTAAATTTATACCTACATTCAAGGGTAGACCCTTTTATACAAAGACATGTTTTCTCACTGCACTTTGTATGTCTTTGAACTCGATTTAAGAGTTGTTCATAGTCTTGAAGTGGGTTGGATGAAAATATCTCCTCTATATCTAACAGGCAAGGGTCATCTTCAATGGATTGATGCATATCCATGTGTGTGTCATGGTTTTCTCTAGGATTCTAGGTTGTAACATAGTTATCAAATAAACTCTTTGCATCATAGATTTGATTTGGGTCTTCCCAATTTAATGTTTCCATGTTTGGAGCAACAACAAGCCATAGAAAGCCATGTATATGTGCAGAGTCGTGATGTTTCCATTCATACCTACAAAAGGAATATGAAATTATTAGTACAGAGGATATGAATGTATAGGTTGGGTAGAGGTAATTTAAAGTATTATAGACTATGTACATATACCAATAGTCAGTTGCGTGCATTTTTTATTGTAGCATCTCCTCATTGAACATTGAAAACCTTTCATGCATGTATGTGGCTACAATGTGGGGGAGGTCAATGACATTGTGTGTACGCCAACGTTGTCGAAGCATTGGGTCAAGAGGTCTATCCTTTTACATAACTGTGTGCAAGTTCAACCATTTTGTGTTTGTTGCACTAAGAGTGAAAAACAAGGTTGGGCATTGAAGTTGTGCTATCATTTTTTTTATTTCGATCCTTTACACAGTGTAGAATGCTCTAGTCCCATGTAGGTGTGCTCTGAAGCGCATGACTTATTCTGGGAGTTTGTCTGGGAGCATTTCTTTGAGGTGCGCACACAACTCTTGAATTGTGGTGGGTGTGGTATGATATTGGATTCATTTGACGAAGAAGGTAGTTGTTGATTGACTTTGATGGCACACAATCAAATTATAGAGGTAGTATTTGAAATGGGGATGAATACCAAACCTATTTTCATGGTATCTCATCAAGTGTACTGCATAGCTTTCAAGTAGGATGTTTTTCATGTGTTATTGGAAAGGTAGGGCATCCCCAGTGGGGAAAAGAGAAGGAAATTCCATGTCAAATAGACCCTTTGTGTTGTACTCATTGATTGGTGATAGGCCAATTGTTTTTCATTAAATTGTTTCTGGTGGAACGTCATATGTAGTGTCAACAAATGCTCTTATTTTTTCCATTTCTTGTTGTATATTAGGAAATATAAATGCGAAGGAAGACATTGGTTGCTCCTCTTGGAAAACAACATGGTGTTCTATATCTGTGATATTCGACTCTTCATTGGGAGAAGTGAAAGTTTATGTAGAAACAGAATGGAGGGGAGAGGAGACATTGATGCGAGTGGTGGGAATTGATACAAGCGAGTTTTGGTCAATTTGGACGTCACTGTAATATTTTTCATTTTTCATTTTGTAGAGAAATGCGTTGATGACATGAGATTTTGTCACATAACAATCATAACATTTCCCCTTTCCTCCATGTCTCTTGACAACCAAGATGTCAAGATGCGAAAGGGAACGTGGCATGTAAGTTGCTATTTGAACAATTTGTTTTGGGAAACTAATAATGTGGCCACTATATTTGTATTGTCCACCTCGAGCATGCCTAACTTGCAAGATGGGGATAATCCAAGCAATTAACATTTCCTTAACTTGTGTAAGTATTGAAAGGACTGTGGGTTGGTTATCAGGGTCCATATTATTTCATTTGGAGAAATGATGACCAATATTTTCTCTAGGACATCGAGTACAACTGTGTCCATTTGGACATGGGCGAGTAGCAATGTCAGGATATGATTCCATGCATGTAGTACATGTATGTATGTTAGACAAGGAATCAATATGTTTTCAAAAAGAATGGGAAGCATGTGTATGGGGTTGATGTTCTATAACATGGGTTGGCAAGTCCACACAAGGTTTGTTTTGGTTTATATGTGAAGTCTCTCTAAGTCTCTTCAGTTTATTTGTTTTTTCAGAGTATTTTATCAAATGCTCTTATTGTAGTGTCCTTCACATGTGGTATTTGTTGGTGTTGATTGGAACAAGGGGGAATTTTTTGCGCCAGATGGAATTTCCTATAAAACAAACAATGAACAATTTGCAGTTAAAACTCAAATTTCTTGATAGCACATTTTTGTATGTTTGATATCATCTTTTTTTTAAGCATATTCTCAAAAAAGTTACAAAATCAATAGATTTAATTTTAAAAATATGTTTAAGTCAATGGATATGTTGGATTTCCTTCCATATAAATCTTATAATGAAGAAGAAAATCTCAAAAACATAATTTTTTTTTATAATATGTATATGCACAAAAGTAGGGAAATTACAAGTTGGTGTTTCAAAGAAACAACCATAACACTTTGCATTCACTATTTAACCAACAATTTAGGGATCAAGACATCCTCTTTTGGCTTTGATATGTGATCAATTTTATCACATGAAATCACAATGCATTTGAATTTTTTTTATTGGCAAATGTTTCTTCATGCACTATCAGTTTGAATAAGTAACTATTAAAGAACAACTTGCCAAATATGTTTGTGATTTTCGTGGTATGTCCCTCATATTCATATTCAGATAACTTCTTAGTAGATATGCCTATAAGTTGTTTTGCGACTTCTTGGAATGCAGTAACATTGATTTTTCTTGTTTGGTCTTCAATGTTGAATTGGAAAATGTACCTGTATTCACAATCAAAAACATGTTGATCGCACCTTTGGAAATTCTAGACACCATCTTCATTAGGTGTGAGTTTTTTTTTTTCACATTCAGTCTTTAAATGTAAGTGGGAATGCAACATACCAACAATTGTCTGCAATCAAAGAAACAATAGTTTCCTCAACCAAAATGAATGCAGGGTTTGGACCTTTGCCAATTCCCTCATTTTCTATGTCAACCAAGTGCTTTTGAATGGAAGGGTGCCCTCCCGATGCTCCATGTCCAAATAATGAGTGACAAGCCATATCTGTTAAAGGGTTATCAAACCAGGTTCTCAAATATTGGGCTTATTTGAAAATAGGATTTATGGAAAGTTGGGATGTGAAGGTTGTAGTAATTGATATCCTATTGAAGTCAATTACATTTCCATTTTTGAGAGCGATTATTAGAAATTTATTTGAGATAGAAGATTGGTCTAGATTATGTCTACTACAAAAGACCCCCCATAATGTGACCTATATACTATAGCCAGACATGTCCTTTAGTTGGAGGGTTCTCTTATGTGTCTCTCTTCCATTCTTTCTCATGATGGTTACTAAAGGGCTAATGGAGATAACAACTCCAATAGTATCAACTATAGCGTTGTTGACTATGTTTGCATTATTGATTGTGTATTGTCATTGATGGCAACATGAATCAAACATGGACAATCATATGATGATGAGGTTGATGACAAGGAAGGAACATAGGAGTCCCTCAAATTACCAGATCATGAATAAGATATATAAGAAGAACGTGCAGGAGGAAAGAAAAGCTCAGGAGAAATAACATTGTAGAGATCACGCAGAAGCCAAAGGGGTCGAGGAGGAATCATGTCCATTGATGTAGTTTTCAGGACAATCTAGGATCATCAGATTAAGTTGGAACCAGAAGCTGGGAAAAATTAAGTCCCAACCGTCAGATCAGGAACGATAGTCCTCAACC
>JZKD02S1995903.1:0-17970 GCA_000966675.3 Picea glauca
GTAGTATAATCTTGGAGAAAACCTCCCTCGATTTGATGGAGCAACAACAAAGTCAACATTGACTTTGTTGTTGCTCTGTTGGATCGAGGGAGGTTTTCTCCATGATTACCCAAATCCTAATTTATTCTCTACTGAATAGGTCCAACCACGTGAAGGTGGAAGCTCTTATGGTCCCTACCCCTACTCACATCACTCTCAATTATGAAGTACCTAATCTATCTACTAGAAAATTGTTGAAAGCAACACATTAAGATTCATGCATAGACACCAGCAAAACAAAAAATTCATGAAGAAACATATGTGGTTTTGAATAACATATAACATTGATTCATTAACATATAACATTCATGCATTCATTAATATATAACATTCATTCATTAATCTTAGACAAAAAATAGTTGAAAGCAACACATTCAGATTCATGCATAGACACCAACAAAACATCAAATTCATGAAGAAACATATGTGGTTCTGAATAAGATATAAGATATAACATTCATTCATTAACATATAACATTCATTCATTCCTTAACATATACCATTCAATCATTCATCCATTAATCATAGACGCAATATATTTCATCTCAAAAAAATTTATCATCAAAAATATGTTTTCATAATATGGTTTAGTATGTTTCTATTTATATAACTATAGTACAATCATTTCTTTTTTTGTTTCTTCATTTTTAAAATGTATTTAGCAAGGGCGTATTCAGGTCCTTCCCCTCTAGTTTGTTTGGCCCCTCCATGTCTTACTGACGATCTCATCGTGTACTCACGACGTCCAGATTGCTGCAAGGTGGGGGGGGGGGGTGCGGATCATCGACTACAATAAGAAAGAAATGTTAAATTAGTGTTGTTTATTATTATTATTTATTGTATTTCATTAATAAAAAGAGAATTATAGTGTTCTTTACCTTATTCAATAGTGGAGGAAAGAAGAGTAGTTGGGGATGTGGCCATATGTTCCTTTTTTTTCTTTCCCTCATCCTCTACATGCTTTGGAGTTGAAACATGAAATTTTATAATTAATACAGTGTTTTCAAATAATTTTTGTTAATTATAATCCATACAACATGAAATACTTCCACTACTGAGTTGCACACCACCTTCATTGGGTGGCACTCCACCATCACTAGGATTTGTCTCACTAGTGGGGATGTTTGTTTCTTCGTTGGTTGCAACCTTCTTAAAACAAACAAAGACATTACTTTATGACCGAGAATAATAATCAATATATATATTTTTTATTTTTTTTTATACCATGGTGTTCACGACACCATTGGTACTTTCTACATCCACATAATAACTCCCCCAAATCTGTGAGAGAACATGGGGGGGCGAGCATTTTTAGAATATTGGGGCTTAACAACAAGAGAATCTAATAGACCCATTAAGGGGACACTATGTCACTTCAAGGAATAGAACCCATGTGGGGAGGGAAACACTCCTCTGCATAAACCACTCGAGCTAAAACCAATTGACAATAATCAATAGATTGTACAAGTAATAAATTTTAAATAATCTTCGTTGATTTTATTTACCTATGTGTCGATTTCAGTGACAGGAGGTTGTGTTTTCCACAAGCTTTTTCTGCATTCAACCACGTCATCATATCCTTTTTTGAAAGAAATCTTGAGGTCTTCAGGTGTTGGATCTTCTTTGAACTCCAAGCCCTGCAATTTTGCATATCAACATGAATTGTGCTTCTTCCGAGAAATTAATTTAAAATTGTTAATAATATATTATTTGGATGCAATTGATTTTTTTGTACTTACAATTCTTGCAGACAGTTTCAAGTAACCACCTAGGCCAAGTTTTTGCTCCCCATGTTTTGTTATCCTAGCCGCGATGGATTTGGATGTGTCTGGGAGATTGTATTGAACAATTTCAAAAACGTAATTAGATGTCGCAATGATGATAAAGCATCATAATTACATTATTAGAAGTGTCACATACCTTCCTGAGCCAGGTGGTGTCTTTCCTTGTTTTAAGAGCATCTTCTCCTTTTCATTATCAATTAGGGCCTTCCACTCCCTCTTTAGAATTATTGAAGGATGCTCATACTTAGGTTTATTTTGTAGATGAACCCTATATTGGTCCGGTATATGTTTTAAATGTTCGCTTTCTTTTGAGGTGACTCGGGATTTGTTGAAGGTACCCTCATCGAACATGCCAAACAACTTGTTAATGAGTTGTTCTTTTAAATTGGAACTTTGGAGATTCCACCTTGTGTGCATGGTGGCCCCAAACATATCCAAAGTCAACTCATTCATGTGTTTATAAAAAATATTGTTTCTTGCAAAAAAATATTATTGTTAGTTTAAAAAAAACTCACATTATACAGAAATTTCAATTAGATTGTACATAATAATTAAAACATTTAATTCTTAAATACCTGGAAGCCTTTGTATTTTCATGGGGATCATGTCATCCTCTACCAAAAAGGTAATCAATAGTGTTCTCATGCTAGTGACACGGGAAGATCCAGGAAAACATGCTTCAATATTTCCAATGTCACCTTTTGCATCCACATTATCCCTTTCACATTATGGCGTGTGAGGGGGTGAAGTAACGACATAGACACTGGCAGGTGTATCTGTAAATGATGGTACCAACACCGATCTCTGCACACACATACTCATGATCCATTACCCATAAAAAAATCCTGTAAAAAGAATGAGTTTTTTATAAAGGACTTGTATGAGTATAAAAATAAAATCGTAAATAAATAAATGGGATAATTAAATATGTTTCTTACCCTATATTGGTGAATCCGATGCACAAGGAGTTTCATTATTTCATCTTTCTCCTGTGTTTGTGATTCATTCATAATCAAAGAAGTGAGTTCCATGTTTAATTTTTTAACAAGATTATTTGTTGTTTCCATAGGGGTGGTAGAGGCATAAATTGCTTCTTCAGTAAGGTATTCATCGGGAGGAGGTGTGGACTGTGTTAAGGTTGGTTCCTTCCTCCTAACACCCTAGGACAATGTATGCAAAATAAAATTAGTTCATGAATATCAGGCATGGGAAAAAAACATGGCATGCTAAAAACATCAAAGTAAACAATGACTACAGAACATAAGGAGTGATTTGTGTGGACATTGTAGTGACTTAGAACATGCATGACAATATAATACAATAAATGATAATCATAAAATATAAGTCATTGATTACAGGTTGGGTAAAATAGTATACATACTACCCCCATAATAGCAGCGTGTGTATCTATTCTATTCAAATTGTAATCAATCAACAACTCCTCCCCTAGAGCTATTGATTTTATTGCACATATGAATACATGATTTCCATCACGCCCCTCAAATACAAAATTGGGTTGCTTATTTGTGGTCACGGGTTATGTACTGTTTATAAACCCTGCAATATTCCCTGATGTTTCTGGCCTTCCATCTATATACATAGATGCTCCTTTATGTTGATCATTATCTTTTAGATGTATATAAGTTGTATCCACACCATATCTCCACATACTTTTTGTATATTCGACTAGACGTATCCAATCTATGTAGATGTAACAGGGTCTGACATACTCCATCAATTTAGTTATTTCGTCATAACAGACCTTTATGCCATCCATGGAAAATATCCCCAAACCATGTAATGACGATGGAGAAATGCGATATATCCTTTCGTTGACGTAGAAATCAACGTTTATTTGAGGAAGATCCTTGGGCACCCATCATTTCACTAGATTTTTTTACCTCAAGGGAACCTTGATGTCATCTATGCTCTCATCATCATAACAACATGAACCCCCTTTAGCAAGAAAAAATTCCATGCGTCTATCGATTTTTCTTCTGATCGTATCACCTCTAGTTGATCTCCGCTTGTTAGACCGATTATATGACTCTCTTTCAACCTCTATTTTTACTGAACTTCCATCACTTGAAGAAGGTAGATATGAAAAATACCTATTTGGTTGTATGTTTTATAACACTCCATCAAATGACACAAACAATTAGCGAGTGTCAAATGATGAAAAAATCCGTATTTTAGCAAAACAACAGGCTCAAGAAGAAAATTAGTATCCACTAACAGAGGGAATCATGAAATTCATTTGATGTTTATTCATCCATTTAGAGTGGAAACGAGGCATCTCATGCCATATGAACTTTCCAATCAGGGAATATTTTTATTCCAATAAAATATCATAATTGTGGAGGCTTCTTCAGGCGAAAATTCTTCATTTTTTTTAGTAAAAATGACTAAGGTGTTTTGACATATTCAAGGGCCATGGGATATCACTTCATGACAATGCTTTTCTTCTTCAAAGGAGAACCAAAAAAATCCCTTAGCTAGGCTATAGATGTCATGTCCCCTCCCAAATGATCCCCAGAGGGGAGGGATGCACTGTCTTAGGGGGATCCCTGTAAGCCACAATCCCAAGGGCAAGGGAGAGTTGTAGGTACAAAGTAAATAAAAATATGTTGAGTTGATTCAATAATAATTCTGTTGAGACAACCCAATAATAATTATGTTGAGTTGACTTTATCCAACATGCACATGAGATCCAAATTTATCTGAAACTGGGAGGCACTGCCTCGGTCCTATACTCAGGTTGTTTAACCCATTTTACTGCTAGGGTTCGGTGATTCTATCTCACCCTAGCTCAACACACTTCAATTCTAGAAACAATCGAGCACTATGGAGGTTTCTGCTAAGGTCGAGGGTTGGATTTCTTACTTAGGCTTCCACAGAGAACTGAGGGAGGGATGAGTCTGCTACTGATTGGTGGACTGTGCATGAGAGGGAAGATCGAGCACACTCTAGCACACTCTATTTGTATTTGGTTTCAATGCTTACTTTCCTTCTTGAGGTGCCAAGGCCAATGACATAACAATGGACTGCAACAATGCCCATGGAAAACACTTTAAACTTTGTCACACATCACCCTGATATCATTCATTGTATAAGCATAGAGGGGCTTCCGCAGTGCAATATATTAGATATCATTTTCGGGATTAACTGTGTAGTGTAAGTCATTAATATATGACCCATATCCCTGAGTATTAGTCGCAACTGACCAATAATTCTCATGATTTGAATAGTCCACTTAGCACTCATTGCATTGGGGGATGCTCATAGGGGTGAAGAAATGGGATTGAAACCAACGAAATGAATCATGTAGCATCAATCATCACTTTCGGGGCTTGCACTCGGTAAACCATGACTTCCCAGGTGGTCACCCATCCCAAGACGCCTCTAGATCAAGCGTGCTTAACTGTGGAGTTTTCCCCACAATCAAGCCCACTTAACTTGCTACCCCATTTGAAAAACCATAGCAAGGATTGTGCCTTATGAACTATCCAATTAGAACTCCTTTCACTCTTATTATTTAAGCATAGAGGGGATTCCATAGTGTAATACATTAGATATAATTTTCGGGATTAATTGCGTAGTGTAAGTCATTCATCTATGACCCATATCCCTGAGTATTAGTCATAACTGACCAATAATTCTCATGATTTGAATAGTCCACTTAACACTCGTTGCATCGGGTGATGCTCACAGGGGTGAAGAAATGGGATTGAAACCAACGAAATGAATCGCGTAGCATCAATCATCACTTTCAGATCTTGCACCCGATAAACCATGACTTCCCAAGTGGTCACCCATCCTAAGACGCCTCTAGCTCAAGCGCGCTTAACTATGGATTTTTCCCCACAATCAAGCCCACTCAACTTGCTACCCCATGTGCAAAACCTTAGCAAGTATTGTTCCTTATGAACCATCCAATTAGAGCTCCCTTCACTCTTATTCTTTAAGCATAGGGGGGCTTCCACAGTGCAATATATTAGATATCATTTTCGGTATTAACTGTGTAGTGTAAGTCATTAATCTATGACCCATATCCCTGAGTATTAGTTGCAACTGACCAATAATTCCCTAAAATTACTTACACTACGCAGTTAATCCCGAAAACGATATCTAATCATTCATTGTCGTTCAAATGAAGTTCATAGGAAATTCATGACATCGTCTTAACAGCCTGGCTAAACCAATTCTACAATGGCTTCCTCTGATCAATATTTGTTTTTGTGGGTTACTTGTAAAATCCCTATTTCTCCTTTAACACTATAGGACCAAGGGATAGGTCTGTGGGCTAACACATAATTCGTTTTGGCTCGAGGCTTACTTACTTAAGCATACAATCAAGGGTTGTGACCCTGGTCTAATCCCACACCCAAATCATGGTCATAGATCCTCAATCCTAGGCATAGATCTTTATCCACTGAACAATCAAATGGAAGGACGATCCAACGATTGTGCTTTAATCAACCATTGTGATCAACAACCTGTGTGTCTCCAACATGGTGGAATGTTAGTAGCTTTTCCACTGTGTACATTAATCCTGGAATGTCACGTCGCCAAATCAATCGATAGTCCAGATATAAAGCACGACCTCTCCAAAAAATTAATGATCATGCAACTTCAATATGCGCTATGGATCTTCGTCGTTGGATCATCTCTTGTCTTTAATCGACGGTGTTGATTTCAATTCATTTACTTGGTCAATGAGAATTAAGGATTGTTGATCTAAATATGATCAATGATCAATGTTTGATATCGATACCTCATTCTCATCCTGAACGAATATGATCCGACAATCCCAATCCCTTCACTCTAGATCCGACGGTTGAGGACTAAAGGTCCTGTACAATATAGATTCTCGCAATTTCTTTATAAACTTAAAAAGAATCCAATTCCTCGCTGGAAATATGACATTCTCCATCATATAGGTTTAATTATATTGTTTTGTCAAGTTCTAATTCTGTGTTATAATGTGGCAGGGCACATGCGATATACACCATATATATGAAAGGAGTGGATGATCGATGACGTTTGTGTTTTGACTTAAATGAGATTTAATAGATTTACTTCTACCTGATGTGACCTCACCAAGCAATACCGACAGACAAACGTGTCAAGACGATATACCACCTCGTGAATTAACAAACTCCTCTCAATACCATTTTATCATCACACACGGTGCATTTAGTGAAACCACTCACCATTTTTGAAAAAACCATTGGTTTTCAGGTAAATAATCACATTTCCATTTAAATATTCATAATTAGTCTTGATTTTAGCTTAATTAGTCATGTTTATAAATATTTTAATAAAACAAAAATCCTGAAAAACCCTTTTTCATATGTTTTCTTGTCCATATTCAATTGTTACTGTTATGAGAACATGGAATCTTCGTCAGAGAACAATCTTATCGCTAATTTCACCGGTAAACCTACAATTCGTGTCAGTCACATATTTCGGGTAATATCACAGATACCTTTCTTGATTATAAAAATGTCAAATCTTACAAAAGAAAATCAACCCAAAACCCTACCAAATGCAGAAATATGTTTAGATGATAGAGATGCCCAAATCTTCTATCCTAAGGTCTCATTTGATTTATTTGAACTACATAAACTGGCCCATACTAGGTAAACAAACTTGAATGATTTTTTCAATGCTTGGGGTTCGAACCTAGCCCGATTTCTTGTCCTGAAAGTGTATAATTTCAATGAATTTGTGCATTTGTGTGCATAAAGATACATTGCTTCTACCAGAAGTTTTGAAACTAAGAATGGAACATTATTGTTCGATATTAAGCCTGAATCTATTTCATAGATTCTTAGGGTTTCTAAATTCAACGATGGTCAAGTTATTAACGAAGAAACCCTAGCAGTCAATTTCAGACAAGTAGGTGTACAAGAACATCATTCTTTTATCCAATCTTTGATGAAAGATAACACGGGTATCTTGCATGACCATGAAACCTACCAAACTAGTGTCTTTATCCCAAATGTACAGGAAATCATATGTATGATATGCTCAGTTTTAGGGTATGACTCTTATGAGACTATTGATATGATTATTCTAGGATTTCTCAGAGCAATTTTCCCTCCTACTAACCAAGTAATGGTAAAATTATACATTACACAATTCATATCAGAATCCATTCATGAGTAGCTAAGAATTTTTCTCTAAATAAATCTTTTCATTTCCAATCATATTTAGTTCACTTACTTCTTTTTCAGAGACTACAAAATTTTCAGAGTTTGTACTTGGAAACTGAAAATGAGGTTGCGGAGCTTGCTTTAGTTATTAAATGGACTCCTATAGTCAAAAGTAAGCCTTAAAATGAGGGTTTCTCTCTTTATGTAAAGTCCTTCATGTCTATAGTTTATAATCTTATGCATGAACAAAGTCCTCCCAAGATTTTCCTAGAGATTAAAATCTTGTTACATGAATCTGCAAAGACCCAATTAGGAGATTGGTTTCTTTTCAAAGATTATACAGAAATAAGGATGTATGGTGCAAATCTCAAACTTTTTAATTTGCCAATTTTCTTAACCATGATATTTTTTTCTTTAGGATTCATAAGGAAAATTCTTAATGTGGATGAAGTTCATTTTATTCCCAAAAGAAAAAAGACTAAATTTAAGCCAAAAAGGGAGATTGGACCTTTCATTGTGCATACCAGGTCAACTTTACAGGTGGTGGAAACAATGCGATTAGAATTGGGTTTTGAGCAAAGAACAACTTGGCAATATGACCCTTTAGGGGTTATAAGAAAAAAAATATTGGAGCTTCAGATTACAACATATGAACATCAAATAAAACTAGATCTTGAGAAGATTAAGAATCTAAATTCTTGGGATGAAGTACAATTTTTTTTTCAGGGCCAAAAACAGAAAGAAATTCAGTCATCCCAGGAAGAAAATATTGAGACACCTCAACAACAAGAGAAAACATTGAAAATAATTCTGAATCAACAATTCCAAGATTATTTGGGACCAGAGAAGGAGTAATCAAATAAGAAGCTAAAATTTCATGTTGTCATAGATGATATTTCAGAGCAAGAATCTCAAACTAAAGCAAGGGAAATGATAAAGGCTCAGAAGGAAGATGCCTATTCAATTGATACGCTTCCATCAATATTCATGAAGCCACCAGAATAAGGGTCAACAAATATCAAGACACAAAGAATATTTTCCAATTTTGAGGATATGAGAAACAAAAATGAACATATCAAATAACTTTTGAACCAAAAAATTGAGCCAGGATGCTTAAGATACAAGATTGTTATCATGAATAGATTTTGAAAAATGAAGTTTGAATTTAGAAATTTTAGAATGAGTCGGTACAAGCATTCAAGGACAAGACAATTATAAGGAAACTAATTTTTCTTTAAATCTTGATGATATTCCTTTACCAGATAAAATGGGCTTACATAATCAGACAAGTGATATGGTCACTAGAGATATTATGAAGACTACTATTAGTTTACAAAGATTGCATAAATTGAATAGTTATCTTAAGAAACAATTAAAGCAAGAATAAACAAGCTCAAGAGTGAAGCAGATGAGAGTAGAATATTTAGAGAAAAAGTTAGTTAAAATGAGGGATTATGCTACAAATGAAGAACCTATTCAAAAGATGGTAAGTGCCATGGATAATGAAATTTCTATCTTGAAAAAGAAATTAAAGTTGTCTGATGTGGATCATGTGCAAACTCTAGAGCTTCTAGTTATCCAAAAAGAGAAAGAGAAGTTGATTGAAGTTATAACAAAACTAAATGAATTAAATATCTCCCTACAACAACAAATTCAAGTGTTAAAATAGGGCATTGTCTCATCATCTTTGAGAAGCACATTAGTAGACAACTTAGAAGATCTAGCTAAGGCACTAACTGCTTGAATGCTAAAGAAATTGAACTAGAAGAATAAAGAAGAACAATTTCAACCTATGAAACTAAAATTAATCTTTTGAAAGATCATATTGGAGAGAAGGAAAAGCAATTGAAGAGGGTACTTGGGGAAAAATCAAAGTTGCAAGAAGAATTTGATACATTGAAAGGTAAATTGTCTGTTAAATCTCATTTGATGGGGGCAACACACTTAATTTGGGATAAAATTATAGAGCATATACATAAAATGTGGAAAAGATTTATAATTATGGAAGAAGAGGCTTCCTTGGTCAGAAAAGTTGAAAAGGAGGTTGTAACTGCAGAACATGAATTAGGGAATAAGCCTCAGAGTGTTAACATGATTATCAAAGTGCTTAACTCCAAGAAAAAAACAAGAATTAAATCAAATTTGGGTTAAATATAGAACGAGTAAAATCATGGAAGTTGAAAAGGTCCTTATTAAAAGGAACTTAATTCAACAAGTTCAAAGCAAACTTGTTCACCTCCAAAGAAATATACAATGGTATAAATCTCACTACAAAAATATGGTAGACATGGGATTACCTGAGTACTATGGTAAAAGGGGTATTTTTCTTCCTTTACCAGAATATAAACAAGTATTGATTTTAGTATGTGAAAATTCAAATAAGTTTAAAGGACCCACAAGGATGTTAAAAGGACAAACTATTGTTGAACTTTTAGACGATGACTTCTTTTTATTAAGTCATTTAAAGAATTTGTTTGGAACTTCCCCAACATCTGAAGCATGTACTGAGATGGAGAAGACATATATAAGGATGATATCATGCAAATACCCTTTAAATCAGGAAT
Source organism: Picea glauca (assembly GCA_000966675.3). Lineage (NCBI taxonomy): Eukaryota > Viridiplantae > Streptophyta > Pinopsida > Pinales > Pinaceae > Picea > Picea glauca. The sequence continues at coordinate 10,546 of JZKD02S1995903.1, forward strand.
GCCAACATATTGCACATCTACAACTTCAATAATCTGGTTAACAACCTGGAGCAAAATCAAGGATTCCATATCTATTCCTAGGATTTTCGGATTTCATTTGTTTATTTTTGTAATTTTGACCTAAGACTAGGGAAGTTGTAACCAATTTGTTTATATATTTTGTATCTATAAAAGAATAGTTAAAGAACGGAAGAGGGGCTTATGGGGAAACAGTGTAATTCTATAGAACATGAGAAATTCTAAGTTTTAATTTATCAAGTCCTGTTTCCTTGTGTAATTTGTTTCATATGTTATCACCTATACTAAAATTGGCTATGAAATGATTTTTGTTGGAAGATATGTGTTTCAATACAACATCTGCTATAGAGACATAAAAACTATGGCCATGGTACAATATTTCCTCTAGTTTACTGTGAGTGAAATAAGACATGTATTATGATTTTATTTATCATATATATATATATATATATAATATAATATGAATGATTTTTATGTTTTTCTTCTATTAAAGTATGAATTTGGATTTATGTGGGTCGAATACCCAATTTCTTGCTTTGAATTTTCTTCTCAAAATTCTACCATTCATATATGGTATTTTAAAATTGATTTGATAAACAAATTCATGCTTCTCTTTTTTTGTTCATAAATTCTGAAATTGTTTGAAGGAAGTGTCGTAAAAAAGAATCCATTTATCAAATATCTTTATTTGTGAGATTCTCTGGCATTGCTTCCTGAGCCACAAGAAATATTTAAGAACAACATGAGGCAAGAAAAGCTCTGAAAAATGAAAATTCATCATGGTGAAAACCTATACATGAACCATGATGTAGAGCATCGGTGAAAACTAGTGATGGCTCCAATGCCTCGATGAAAATAAAATAAAAAAATAATGAAAACTAATTGACCTTTTTTCTTTTTTTTTAGGTATACAAATCACCCAGGCATAATCCTACATCAACTTAGGAAAAACATCATTCAACTCAAGCTCAAAATATCTCCACATGCAATCAAAACTTTAGTCAAGACTATTTATTCAATTGTACTCCATGGTTCCATTTTTTCATACGTCAAGTTTCAAAGCTTATCAAATTTGGAAGGGCTAAGTGTTCCTCTTTAGATTGCATCAACCACCATCAAACAACCTATTGGATGAACAATGAAAAAAAAAAATACATTAACTAGCATACTACATCATCTACAACACTTTTGAACATAAAAACAAGAGAAAATAACATATTTCCAGTTAAGATTTCTCTACATATCTCTAAGTCAACTATCAAAATGGGCATTTTCATTCAAGAGAAACTTATTTCCATAAATCAAAATGTGCATAAAGTCATTATTTTCAAAGCAATATCAATAATACTACAAGAAGTAAAGATATTAGATATCAAACTTACATAGATTTCAAGCTTACACTATTCATCCACAATTAATCATCGGTAAGTTGCCAAGTAAACAATAAATATGGTAGATTTATATAAAGAGATGTTGAATTGAAAGCCTACAAGGTAGACAATGAAACAAAGCATCTTGACAACAAAAAAATCATACTTCAGGACTTCTTAAAGGAGAACATTCCCTTCTAACTTTTATGAACAAATTTAAGAATCTTACTCTCAAGAACTTGATTATAGATTAGATAAAGATAAGGTTCATAAATTCAAAATGAGGAATGGAAAACAAATTTGAGGGTTATAAAGGACAAAGAGATAAGACAAAACTATAAAAGTCTCGAGTTCAAAATAATGATATATAATACAAGTCATCTTCAAAATTCAAAAAATATTTTCCAAATCACCACTATAGATTCTAGTGAAAAAATTGACACCTTGGAAGCCTCCATTTATAATATAGTAGATTTATTTGAAGAGATGTCGAATTTCAAGCCTCCAACCAAGTATATGTTATTTTTGTTAAATAATAATGTTGGATTACTAAGCGGGGAGGGGGTGAATCAATAATGAGAAATTATACCAATTATTAATCCTTTAAACCACAATATATATTCTTTTACTTATTCAACCATGTTCATTTGTTCATCATCAATATATTACTATAACATAATCATTAACATTCATCGATGCATAATAAACAATAACAAACACATCCACACAATGCACAATACACCGATATTTATGTGGAAACCAATGCGGGAGAAGACCAAAAAATGCTTTTCTTATATGTCTAGAATTACATTCAAGGAAGAACCAACTTCCAAATATCCAACTACAACTAGAAGGAGGCTCTGACCCCCTAGTTTCTTAGGCTACAAACTGAGGGAAGCTTCAAATCATCAATTCTTTGGCTACAACCAGAAGGAGACTGCAACCCCCTATGTTCTTCGGCTACAACCGAAAGGTGGATAAAACCACCTATCCTTGCCCCGTCCAACCACCTTGAAATATATCACACTGTCACTGTGATATATATTGTTGTAAACATGTACCAATATGTGCCATTGACCTGTAATCAACTTGTGCCACTTTCATGTAACCATGTACTTGTTCCTTGCCTGTACCAACAAAACTAAATACACCAACAACATGTACCAATACTCTCCTCAATATATCATATTTGATAACATAGATCTCATACCTGAAATCACAAGAATATCACTCAAACCATGTGCCAACAATTCACATCAATCATGTACATCAACCATGTACATCAACACTATACAAAGATAACCAACAACATGTTCCAATCATGTATCAACAACCAACCAAACTATGCCTCAACAAGATGTATCAAGATCACCATGTACTTCAAGTATGCATCTCATCCATGTATCCAATCGTATTCCTCTACCATATACCAAGATAACCAACAAGATACCTCTAGCAATGCACTGCACTTTCCATAAATCAAATACCATAAATCTTCACATCAACCATGTGCCACAACCTCATTGTTATATAGCCTCTATTTGTACCAATAACTGCAGCAAGATACCTCAACAAAAATCCCTCAAACATGAACCAATACTAAACTTCAGTAGATCTGCCTCAGAACAACTCTACAACAAGCCCTAAACTTCCAATAGGCCATCCAACAGATTTACAAGGAAAACCATCAACCAGATTCATAGATTCAACACTACACATATGAAAACCTTACATTTTTCTTCTTGTAGCGTTCTGTTGCCGCAATTTTTTTGTTGCACATTTTCTACCGCGATTTTTCTACCATGGGTTTTCTGTCGCGATTTTTCTGCCACACTTTTCCGACCGTGATTTTCCTACCGCGATTGTTTTGGTGCACTTTTTCTACCGCACTTTTCCTGTCACCATTTTTCTGTTGCACTTTTTCTATTTCAATAATACTTGCCCAAATAACCTTTCACAAAATAGATATCCAATTATATTCAATAGGTGCTAATGGGAGACCCTTTCTCTCTTATTTATACTCTCCAAGTAGCTTCCTCTAGAAGTATCAACTTTTGTTCACTTAACCACTTTGTCCACTTAACTTAACCACTTTCCATAAATAGTAAGTTCTCCACTCCTAGTTGCAACTAACTTTATTATTTAATTAATTTATTTTGCAACCACTTTGACTTATCCATAAATAGTAAAGTCATCACTTCTTGTTGCAACCAATTTATTATTTAAATAATTTCTCTTTGCAACCACTTTGACTACTTTATTATTTAAATAATTTGTCTTTACTCACAACTTCTTGTTGCAACTAAATTTTCTATAAATAGTCAATTCATAACTTATTTTCCCTTAACTAACTTCTTGTTGCAACCACTTTATTATTTAATTTGTTTATTGGTCAACCACTTTGACTATTCAATCTTCTCATCACAACTACTTTACCATAATTACCAAACTCACAACTTTTTGTTGCAACTAATTTATTTTTAATTATTTTCTTAATGCAACAACTATACCCATGATTAACTCCTAGTTACCATCAATTTGACTAGTACACTTCTTCTAGGAGCTTCTAGAATAATTGACTTCTTTGACCTTCTACGGGATTTTAGATAACTCATTAGGGTTATCCAACTTCATAAGGCCATAACTCTCTAACCATGAGGAGTTATGTGGCATTCCACATATCATCGGAAATGGCATGACATATACTATCAATCTAGAACAATCTTACCTATAAAATCATTGATCTTCATGCCTTTATACCTCAAACAGACTCGGGTCCCTTACCCATGCCTTTGTGATACCATAATTCTCCAAGGGTTGACATCAATCACTAACGGTTGACATTAATCTACAATATGACTCTCCAAGGGTTGACATCAATGACAACCAACAATCCATACCAACTGTCCATCAACCTAAGCCAATTGTCTGACAATCTCCCCATTTGGCATTGATGGCAACACCAACATTTATGGCAACACTTAGTCATGATAACATTCATGCTTATACTCCTCATCAATATTTCTATATCTCCCCCTTTGACATCAATGAAAAATGGTATCTCCCTTTGGGGCTATTCCCCCTTACTGAACTCTCCAGGGATAATTTTAAGGATGGAAATTTATATTAAAATATAGAAACATGGGATATTCTTACTAGTCCTTAATATGCAAAATGTAAAACGTTTGGCGATATTTTTGTAAAAATATTCAAATTTATAAGGATTTTATATAGTTTCTGTAATTTTTTTGGCGATTTTTAAGGTAAAATGATTTTATTCTATAGAATTTGGACGAATCATTTTTATAAAAAATAGAAATTGGTGAATTGTTTTTGGGAAAAAACATGGAAAATTAGCCCATTGACGAAATTTAGCCACTAAAATCATCTATGGAACTCTCCTTGGGGATGCTCCCCATGTCTAAGTGCCTTTGATATTTCTTCGTGTTTATAAGCCTCTGATTACTCTCTCTCTCTCTTCATATGAATAAAATCTCCCCCTTTGACAAAGGGTATTACTTTGATGTAACACTGAAGTCATATTGCTCATTCTTCCCTTGTGACAATCGCTCCCCCTGGAAACATGCCTTTGTTCTCTCTTTCCAAGCATCTAACTCTCTATCTTGCATCTGATGAATCTCTTCCCCTGGAATCATACCTCTAGTCTCACCTCTATGTCTTACAACTTCTTTGAATGATATTTCTACATATCTTTTTGGTTATATTTCTCTCTCTTGACTTCTCTGCAAGATGTTATGTAGAAAAAATATAATTCTTCATGTACCTGCTTCCTTTTGGAATTATTTTCCATTGGTGATTCCTTGTGTAATCGACTGACATATATGAAAAGCATTAAAGAATAAGAATTCAAATATTCATGTGTAATTATCATCCATTATGATAATGTTCCTTTGTCTCTGAACCACTCTCTAAACCAATCTATGAATCCATGCTCTCGTCCACTGTCATATATCTGTTCAAACCTGCTAAGTGTTCTTACAAAACCATCTCTATTCATATTGTCCAAGAATCTGCTACACAATTGTCTATAATGATGACCCATTTGTCACTGTACTATCATGAAGTTTTCACTACTACAACTAATTAATCTATCATAATGTACTTTTTCTAACTAACTGCTCTGAATATGTCTACTCAAAATCTGCAAGCTACTCGAAGGATGGTTAACTAGTCTGTCTCAGCTACCGCATAGACTCCCCCTGTCTAATATTCAATATTACTTGGGATTCTTTAATCTGGATGGCTCGGAACAATTCTTTCTCTGATGTGGATTCATCATCATCTTCATCGGTAGATTCGTCATCTCTCTGAACTCTGACTTCTTTCTTTCTGTCTGTGGATTCATCTTTCACTATAGTACCTGAAAGTACAATCTCTTGAACATGTTCCTTATTTACCTGTCCTCCTTTTCTTTCATTTATTTTCCAAACCTTTCTGTATCTGACATCTTGTTTTTTCTTTGTAGATTTGTATTCATCTCGTTTTGTTTCCAATCTTGTAATATTTGGGATCTGGTCTTTGTTCACCTGTTCTTCATGTTTTTTTATCTATACTTTCTTATATATGATATCAATGTTCTCTTTCATGGAATTACCGATCATACTTCTACAATCGCGAGCTATGTGTCCATAGTTATTACATTTGTAACATTCAATGTTACGTGGGGCCACATAAGAATTTATTGCTTGAACATTTATTTTATAATCCCTGCAATCTGCAACCTTATGTCCAAAGTTGGCATAATAAAAATAATGACTATAAAATAAATTTACATACCTGGGAGTGAATGATCTTCTTTGTGGTGTAGTCCTTCTAAATTTCTGCCTTTACTGGTCATGATCATGATTGAAGCTTATTTGTGGCTTGAACGTGGATGGTCTTCTTGAAGATCTATATTTATTAGTTTTCTTAGATTCTGGTTGGCCATGATTCCTTCCTTTGAGTATTTTTGCATAACTCTTGCTCTTTTCTTCATTCTTATTTTCTAGCAACCTAGAGTGCTTCTCTTCATTCTCTACTGTTGATGTAAATGTTTTTGTCTCTTCAACATTCTTGTTGAGATTGACGACTTTGACTCTTAGTGTGACAACTTCTTCTTCAAGCTTCTCAAACTCTTCTTCTTTCTTCATTATTTGAGACTTCATGACTTCTTCTGTTCTCTTTGCTTCTTCAAGTTGGATTTTCAATGTAATTATTTCTTCTTCGAGTCTTCTCTCTTCTTGACCAAATTCTTCCTCAAGCTAGTTTAAGTCATCGGTTTTTTCCTTGAGATGATCTGTCAATATCTTTTCTCTTTTTTCTGCTTCTTCCTTTTGTGTTTCTATGTTGGCTTCTAAACACTGCTTTTGATATTATATAGTTTCTTCAATTATTCTGGCCTCTTCTACTTGAGATCTTAAATTCTTGATGACCCGTTGAGCTTCTTTGAAACCTTGAACACTTTCCTTTTGCTTCATCAATTCTTCCATGAGTGACTCGGTTTCTTCTCTTTCTTTCTTTAGATATTCAATTGCACTAATCAATTGTTATTTGTAATAAACTTATGCTTCTTCATACTCTTCCTTTTTTAAATCTGTGTGACATGATGAGAATATTTCTTCTTGTTTTATACCTGCATCTTCTTTGGCATTTTCTGAATTTGTGATGGTTGAAGAATAGATCTTATGTAACTTACCCCAAATTTCTTTGGCTAATGAATGTTTACCAACCTTTTCTCTTACCATATCAAGTAATCCTTCCCAGATGAAATCCATTGATATTTTTTTATTCTTCTTCAATTCCTTCTTGGTTGCATCCTTTTCCCTTTTTGAACTGTCATATCCTGTAGCAATTGATTTCCAAATATCATATCCATGTTCCTCCAAAAATACTTTCGTCCTTCCACTCTATATCTCATACTTTAAACCATTTTGACCATTAAACAATGATACTCCATTCTTAGAATAATCCATGATCTCCTTCTAGTGGTTAAACTATTTCATGAAGGAACTTGCTCTGATACCAATTTTTGGATTAC